>JAUEKX010408201.1:4013-15930 GCA_031834005.1 Dendronotus venustus
TTTTTTTTCAGTGGAAAACTTTACCATTACTAAAACAGATAGGTCTGGCGCAACTGTTCAAGTAAATGTCAACACTACATGTATGTATCTTTATAGTTGGTAGTCGGTCGTGGAACTGCCCGGTAATCTTTACTTCGTAGAGCCATACTTAAACATATATCAGTAAAAACCTCACTCACATGTTAAGTACAGTAGCTATAATTGTATTTTTACTCTCCTTTGTAGGTACTGCTGTCCAACTAAACCGCAAGTACCCTCCCATGGGCTTTAAGATTCTCTATTGCCAGAAATTCAGAAAAATTGATAAAAAAATTACTAATTTTTTTTATGCTTTATCATCCACGAAGTGAGGTTTATAATCAATATAAAAATATTTTTTCTCCTGGGAAGCATAAAATTTTCATAAGAGCCTGCAAAGGGGAGCTCTAACTGTAGATAGATTTTCGAATTTCTTATATAATTACGGTTCTTTCGATGTATGACTTCTTGGTGCCAACTTCAACCAAATCCTAACTATAAACATAGAGTTATTGCTGTTTTCTAGTGACACAAAACGGTGCATGGGGTGAATGGAGTACCACCTTAACTGATTGCTATGGAGAATGTGGTCAATTGGTGAATGGAATACGCCATAGGGTCTGTAATAACCCAGCCCCATCCATTGATGGTTCTCAATGTTCCGGTAATAGCAGTAAAGTGGATCTGTGCATTGTAGCATGTTCAGGTCAGTATTCAAGTGATATCTTTTCGTTTTGACGCTTTTGATTGTTAAATTAAAAAAATATTTGTCATGGTTTAAAGGTGATGAAGAAGTGCTTCGAGTTTGTGTGGTGATGAAAGGTTATGCAGTCCCTGAGACCAAATACGATTTCTTTGGCCTGGCCTTTTTTTTTTCCCCGTGAGATTGAAATGCACTTTCAATGTGTTATTATTCTCTTAGAGAGTGATCATTAAAATGTTGTTTTTTTTATCACAATTCTCACAAAGCTCATAGATGAAGACGAAGTGTCGAAAAACTGGGTGTACAGGAAAACGGATAATTTTCTGTTTCAAAATGTTACATGATAAAATTGTCTCCAATGTTTTCTAGTAAAAGACTTTCATACATTTCACATTTCAGAGACGACATTAGCAACAACAGAACCTGCAGCAACAATAGAACCAGCGGCAACAACAGAACCAGCAGCAACAACATCAACAGTAGTAAGTTGTTGTTGAAATTTTTTAACCTCAACCAGCAACACTATAGAAAGAAATAGACACAGAAGTCGACTAGAGCTCATCAACAGAGCTTAGTTAAAGTGATTCAAATTTTTTTGAATTCCTGCGCTATTTAGTGTAAAATAGTTTTTAATGAATACGCTATCTATATCTATATATCAAATGAAATGATGATTTATTTTGGACGTTCTATCTCTGATCATACGACGTTGTTCTAGGGACGTGGAAGAGTGGCTCATATAAATTAAAACAAGTAGTAGTACAAATTCTATGCTATAATTAACACGTGTTTCCCGAATTCTATATTTTAAGTCATGGTTGTGTTGCTATGGATACGATTATTCAAAGGATAATGCGAGTTTCTTTTTTTTGTTTATAAAAATTTAATTATTTTTAGGATGGTTCCAGTAATGTTGATGAATCAGAGGAACCGACCGTCCAGTACCAGTCATGTGACGGTTTGACGTGCGAATACAAGATAGTTGTCACTGAAAGTTCTCAACTTTCCATTCAGCACCTTGGGACTTCTAGCTTACCTGACATTACATTCACCGCATCGTGTCCCGCAAACGTAGTCGGCTACTCAAACTACTCATCCATTTCCTGTCAAGACGGTTTACTGACACTGGTATACCGGTTGGAATCAGGTTACGGCCACATGGATTTTATGTCGACCGCCGCCGATGGCACTGTGGTCAACCATAATTTTCCAACCACTTCAATAATCGTAGAGGTCTCGCATACAGAGTTAGCTAGCAACAGCTCGTCAATGACCATCCACTTCGACGAATTCCAAGCCTCCTCAGATGACATCGATAAGGTGGCTATTGAAGTGTTAGATGCAGACATTAACGTCCTGGAAACCATTGTGTTCGAGACCTTTCAATACAGCTACGAGCCTTCCGGGAAAGAGTTGCTGCTAACACACGTATTCCAAGCGGAAAACATCTACAGACTCGTGTTCCGAATCAAGCGTGGGTTTTACGTGTTCGAGGTCAACGGTCTGGTGATACCACTTAGTGAGATTCAGTTTAGCTCTGAAAAACGCTTTTACACGATCGACAACGGCGCTGCATCGACCAACCAAACTCTTGATTGCCTCCATTCTGTGTACAGCCAGCCGGACTTTGTGACAGCCAACGACTGGGAGTACACTTATAGTTGGGATGTCCGCAACTCATTATCCGTTAGTGTGGCTATGGTAGACACTAAAAAATTCTTGCAGAAACTACCACGCGCAGAGGAATGCTACAATGTCGACATGTTTGTCCTACCCGCGGAGGGTGTTCGGGCTAAAAGCAAGGGCCGGTTCTGCACGCAGATTGGAATCAACGTGACTGTCGATTACGAGAGCGCCATAAAACGTGGGGAACCATCCCTCTTTAAAGTGCATGTAAACGACATCGGTAGTAACAATAGCTGCATTGCACTTGACACGGGTGACAATACCACCGAACATTACGCTTTCTACACGAGCCAGGTGGGACTAGTCCACCACAAATCGTCGTGCGCCGCTCAGGGGCTCCCGACTGTTCCTGATTCGCGCTGGTTAGTTATGATGCCAGCCGATAACGCGAACGAGTATACGGTGATGGTAAATCACACCTTTCCAAGTATAGGAGATTTTGTTGTCAAACTCATTGCGCTCAACGAAATACACGATCAACGTGAATATAGCACGCAGTCGATCATGAATATCGATTGCGAAGCACCAGTAATTGAATTGCTCGGTATGTAAGAACATTAAAAAATCTGGCTACATGAAACTTCACCCGGACTAATACACCAATTAAAATAAGTTGAAAAACCACGTTAATTTACATACCATTATTAAACATATTACTGCTAATTAAATCGTTCTTTTTCTTGTTTTTTTCGTTTTTTTTCTTTCTTTCTACCAGTAATAATTATAATTAGAGGTGATTCTTTTATTTTCTCATCTAATCAAAAGTGTTAAAAGGTTCCACTGAACAGTTCAACTGCAATATTCTTCACTTCCTAAGAATACTTTAATTGTTTCCACTTCATCAAAGGGCTGGGCGTTCAACCAGATAGTCCGTTCATCTACACAAAAAAAGAGCAATTCAAGATCGACATCCGCAAAGAAGTAAACTGTCCGGATGGTGGAATATTTCGCAGCATGTGGGAATTCTACCAAGGCTACTACTATAACGAGTCAATTACTGTATCATTCCCAACAAAAGACCTATTGACAGTGGAGGTGAGTAACTGAGCCTACCTTGCCCGTACTAACTTTAGAGCAAGGATTTTTTATAAGCACTTTTTTATGTGCATTCTGTCCAATATCGACATTTTGTCTAATTTAAATTCCAAAAATAACTCTTTTACGCGTAATTTACTATTATTTTGCGCGTAATAAGTTTAATAATATTTCGCGCGTAATTTTATGTTTGCAAATGCTACAGTTTACAGTAAATAAACAAACACATACACTGACCAAATAAATTGATTAAGTTCCAATTACCCAAAATCGATATAAGTAAAATGTTTGACTAAAAAAAAGTTATAAAAGTCATGAAAACAAAGCTACTATTTCAGAAGAAGTTACGTAATTGTCGAATCGTAGGACAATTAGCAGCGTCTTCTGATGTATGGTCAACTCATGGATATACCCCTTATGTAGGTTTCTTTCGAGGTCTCACCTTAAAATATATACTTTTTTTTTTATTAAGATTTTGTTATACTTTGCTTTTTTTTAGTTGTTGTTTTTCGAGACGATCTGTATTTATTTACAATATATTCTGATTGACTTAAGATACTATTAAATTATCTCAAAATTGTTTTTTTCCCTGGAGGTGATAGTGATCCGGACGTGATATCATCTGATATCGTGCTATTTTTAAGTAAAATGCTCTCCAGATGTTTGTCTCTGTACATTTTCTATAGATTAAGAAAAGCTCACTCGACTATGGCATGTACAAGATCTGTAGTACACTTTGGATGGATGTGAGCGAGAAGTTCAAGGCGAGAAAGTGCGGTTACCTGAGCATTACCGGTTCCCAACTGATTGTGGAGATTGCGGGCGGTGAAGAAGTGATCGCGCCCGCTGAATCACAAGTAAGTGTGGTGAAAGTTTTTAAATGGTAATGATCGTTTAAAACTAATGAATGTGTAAGAGAAAAAAAGAAGAAAATATCTTCTATATTTTCATATTTATTTTAGTATCTTGTTGAAGGGAGCAATTCCTATGACCCGGACAGCCCGTCAACCGGTAGTGTGCTACCCTCACATGTCAGCACGTATTTCTTGTGTCGAAATCTATCCGATCCGGAATTCCCATTACTAAATCGTGAAGTGAAGCAGATCGCTGTTAAAATACCGAACGGAAATCCAAATGCGCCCGGTGTAAGTTACCGTACAACTGTATTATACTTTCGGAGTTCTTATTTTCTTTGGTATTCATTTTTTTTTTTAATGGAACATATTAATGATGAATGGAAACCGGGATCTGGTTCAGAAATGTTAACCTGCTGAGGAGAAATGAAAATACAAATGATCTCTTAGTGTTTTTCAGGTTACCATTGTCTTTTCACTCTCCTACACGTGGGCATATTTTCACTCTCCTCCACATGGGCATATAAGGTTTCGTGCCTACAAAGAGACTGAATGAAACCAGAGCTTCAACCTACGTCAATCACCGTTTTAATTTTGTTTTCAGTTTGTGTACTTGGGTGGATGTTTCGGCACTGGCGCTGGTCAACTGATGACAGATCCGAATGACCCACTGAAATTCTATCTGGATACTTCACAAATGTTACACAAGCAAACGTAAGTACATACGACGTGAGAGTGTTGAAACGATGTCATTATGTGATGTTGTTCTAATGGTATGTGCCAGTTTGAAAAAAAGTAAAGATGAATCTTATCGAACAAAATCATTTCGGACAAAAAAAACGAAAATATTCAAAAAGTTCAATCGACAGTTCTTAAAAAATAAAGTATGGGCGACAGCGTATAACCTAAATCTAATTGGTTTAAAGATTTGCGTGATTCCATTGGATGATATTTTTAAAATCCACCGGTTCTTTGTGGTAATGTTATTTTTTAATTACCTACCTTAACCGTACTTGTGTTCGTTAGAAAAGATTGTAATATTTGGATGACAAGCCCCACTATTTAAGTTCCAGTCAAATTCCGTTTTCATTAAAAAAATCGCTAGGAATGCTTGGCAGCGTCATCTTCCAAAATAGCTTTGCTCCGTTGATATTGGCAAGTGAAATAGAGCAGACAGTACGTACATTGTGCTTGTACAGCAATCATGCTCAATGTTTTATTATTAAGCCTGCAGTATTACTGTTCTCATATTTTGAGAAAAAATGGGCATCATTATGCCTTGGACGCAATATTTTGTCTGGAAAAAAAAGAAAAGAAATAATTTATGGATGTCACTATTAATCTTGTCTAACGACATGTTTTGTCAACATTCATTGTCAACTTTCCTATTTCATTTTCCTTTGTCTTTCAGATTGGAACTTATTATGTTTATGCATTCATCGGAACCTGTTGATAGTCCACGAGTTGGTATATTCAAACAAAAGCTCACTATACAACCTGGAAACCCTCCACAGATGTCATTGAAGTAAGTGTCCCTTGTATAAATAAGACATTTATGACCAACAGCCGTGAGCGAGTGGGCAAATATAAAATGTCACGCAGAAAAGGGAATTCACCGGATGATAAAGAAATTTTTAAGAATATTTTTTTGAAAGTTAAAATTTCTTAATACCTCCGACTGATCCTCTAAAATTATATTTGATCACAGTTATAGTTATTATGTCCGAGCATAGAATTCGATAATGATGGATTTACTTACATTCCTTCTGCATCAGAATTCAGTTTTCATATTCTTCCTATTGATTCTCTTTCGAACATTCTTAATTAACTCTCATCATGCTGTTGCTGTCTTCGTTTCTTTTTACTTTTCAAGTTAAATAACTAATTTGCTCCCTTCTCTTCTCTGTGTGTTCATAAATTTTTTAGGTTTTTTTCTTGCCAGAAAAGAACGTTAAAACAACGTTGTATCAAAAGTTTATCCAAAGTTCTTTTGATAAACCTTTACTAAAATTTGCATATAAATTAAACATACAGAAAACTCGAGAACTCCGATAAATACATCAATATTCAGAAACCACAGTCGGTCGAAGTGGAATGCTTGAGCGAATGCACGGGGGATCTCTCTTTCGAGTGGTACTTAAAGAAATGCACCAACGAGACCTCAACTTGTACCCCCATCACAAGAGAGCAGCTTGCCACCATGATAACAACAAAAGTCAATGGCACTATGTTCTATACGTCGAAAGCTAATATTTATGCACCAAGCCAATGGTATCTGGTCGTGTTCCGGGCGTACCGGCCGTCAGGTATATACGGAGAAACAAGTCATCGGTTTTTTGTAAATCAACCACCAACCGGAGGTAAGATCTGCTATAAAAATGTTCAGAATGTATTAAAACGCTCTTGCCAATTAATACACATTTCTTTTAGTAAGAAACTCGTTTATAAGAAAGTACAGTTCGAAAAGAACACTCAAAAAGTTAAGAAACTTTTATGTACTGAATTTTTTAAACTCCACTCTGAGCTTCGAAAAAAAAAAAAAACTTTACAAATAGCAAAAAATATTCGCATTTAGTTTTTATACACGTCTATTAGTTTAATATAGCATAGTCTCGTTTCCATGTTTTTTTAAAAATAAAAAACCACGAGTAAATTGAAATAAGTCTTGGTATTTCTTAAATCATTTTTCATATTTTTTCCATGAGTAATTTAGTAACGTCCGATTTGAAAATATTTTTATTTTTTACCTTTTTCTCTTTTTTTTTCTCCTTAGGCTCGTGCGTTGTGAATCCACCTGTCGGTATTTTCTTAACAACCAAATTCAATATCAGCTGCAACGGCTGGACAGACGAACACCAACCTCTTCGGTACAAGTTCTACCAGATCAAGGGAGGTGTCACACTACCGTTATGCGAGAGCTTCAAATCGGAATGTGCGGTCTCTCTACCAATTGGCGATTCAACCAAAAACTTTTCTATCGATGTGTTTACAATGGTGTCTGACACCTTTGGCGGAACAGTTTTGCTCAATCACACCGTCACTGTAAGTAGATGAAGCATCTGCAAAAGAGAGCGAAAATTAATATATGACCCTCAAACCCGAAAACGTCAATTGAATCGTTCCAAACGTCCTCTATATGGATGCAATAATTCAATCAATAAATCAATCAAACACTACAATAACTTTTAATTAAAATTAAATATTTTAAAGATATATATATAACGAGTAAATCTTTTATCTTATTCCCCTTTGTAATGATGGGTCCATGGCACTTCCCGATCATGAAATATTATACTTTTATAGTTTTGATGGCGTCATAAATGAGCCAATTTAACCCTCGGTCAACAAATTTGTTTGCTTTTCTGCGTAAGGTTTTACAGATTCTTCTAAACTTTTTAGATATCTATGTATATTTTTACAGGTGAATGAGCCCGATGATATCAGCAAATCTATGAACAATGTGATAGCAGAGGTTGATGGAGATAGTTCTCCTCTTGAAACTATGAAAGGTACCAAATAAAGCGTAGTAGTTTAGACGTAGTTTAGACGTAGTAATTTTGATTTAAACCCAAAATACCCATCCCCTGTAAGGAACAGCTTCATTCAAAGTCACTTTCCAACAGTTCCAGTTTGGGCTTTTCAACTAGCCTGAGTTCTTTTCGTAAATATATAAACTGGAAATTATGTGTGTATGAAATAACTAATACTATGCTGTACTAAGAGTCATGACTTTGAATCAATCAAGAGCTTAGGCGCTAACTCACACGGGAAGAGATTATATTCACTTTAAACACGTGTGAAGGAGAGTGAAAAACAATTGTCTTTGAATGTACTTCAACAGATAATTGTCATTTTGCTCTCCTTACATGTGTTTGCCGGTCCTCTAGGCACGCCACCGGAATAGGTGCTTCCTATATGGAAAGATTTTCTTTTAACTTTAATTTTCTTTCTTTTTCTTACAGACAGCAAGGATTTTGAAGCTTTAGCTGGCACCGTTTCAATGTATGGTTCGCTGTTAAATTCTGCCACCACCAAAGCAAGCAGTAGCATTAACTCTACAGCTAATATGACGGAAGCCGAGAAACAAGAATTGATCAACGAAGGATCGAAGCGACTAGAGGTACTTATAATGAAATTAATTTATTTGTAATTTCAGCTTCAACTAGCCGTAGATTACAATATTCAAATAAAAGGAATATGAGAAACAATGATAAGTTCCATTTTCACAGCAAAAGAAATATGAAAGTATTTGCAACATTAACAACAACAGTAAAACATCATCCAATAATCTCAACCTAATACTTGGGTCTCGAGCTCCGAAAATGCCTCAAAGAGTTATCTCTCTATAAATAGCGCATATACGCGTCGCTAGATCTTCTCTTGGTTTTCGTTTTCACATAGTGAGATCTCAACGTTTGAGGATCAAGGGTTGAAATAAAAATGAGCAAGAATGAAATGCAGTAAGAAAGAGTATCAACTTTTTCAACCAAAAAATTTATTTTATAACAATTTCAGTTGAAAAACAAACTGTATGAGTACGCCACATCAGTTGAAGTCCAATCCCCAAAGGATATGAATCTCGTGACGGGCGCATGCGCAGAACTCCTTTCCAAACATAACGAGGTTTCGATGGGCATGCAGAAAGACGTATTAACTAAAGTTGACGATTTCCTTGACATGCTGCCTCCGGAAATGAGTCCAGAAGAAGTCTCGTCGTCGCTGTCAGGTATTCTGCAAATGGCCGGGAGTATCGCTGAAGTTTCTGGGAACCTAGTGAATACAAACGATCCAAACAATACGGAAACGTTACTTCTGAAAGCAGTTTCCGGACCAGCAGAAGCACAGGTATTTTTTGCAGTATATAATTTATACAAATTCCTTTTGAATTCTATACCTGCCTGCTTATATTTAACTTTTTTTATTGATTTTTAATAATTTTTTCTAACCTCAACAGGCCCGTAAACAAATTGCTGACGTTGAACAACAAATTGCAAAGGCGTCAAAACTCATCACCAAATACGCCATTCCTGGCTCCGAACCTATGATTGTCAATAGCGACTCCATCCAGATGGGCGTCAGTAAAATGCCGTTGGATGCTGAGGAGGGCGGATTTTCGAACGGAGGCACAGGGTTCAAGTTCAGCGCCAGTATTTTGAAACTCCAGAAGGGTGAAGATGCAATAGCGGAGGCTAAACTTTACACTGTGCTAAAGGTACGTATCCGTTTCTTAAATCTTTATAATTCGCCACTTAGATGTGACGAATATTTAGGGTATAAACATTTGCTTATTCTCTAAAAGGGATTCTTGTGAAGTTCAAATTGCATTAAAAACATTCTTTTAGAGTTTTCTGCTTTGTTTTTTTATCGACCGTTTGGTTAATCCTTTATCGTACCGCTATCGGGTATGTCCGGTGATCTTAATCTTTTAAAAATTTTTTTAAGAAAATAAGTCAGTGACTTATATCCTAATAGAATTAAATTTTCTTTCCAACGATGTTAAACATGCTTGATTAAAACAAAACAAAAAAACACTTTTAACGGAGAAACGTCTCTCCTTCGTCATGTTTCATTTTCCGGCTCTTTTGAACATTCCGCTGTTCTTTTTCTTCTTTAAATTCGCAGATGAAATCCATGACGAACCCTTTCACATTCTCTTCGACCGCATCACAAGTTAAATCAAAAATGACCGGAATCAATTTTGAAACGCCGGACGGACCTATGTCTGTGAACGACACGGACGAACCGATCGAAATCAAGATAAAAAACAACCCACCCGAACCCAAAGAGCAGGAAGTTATTCTCATGTCCGTTGAAGGCGATGGACATGTTCAGTCCGGTTACCACAAAGTAGAGATTCGTAACGAGAGTTTTCGTGCTTTATTCACCCCAGAACAAAAGATCCGGGTGACAGCCTTGTTGCACCACAAGCGACCAACGTTGGAGAAGTACTTGTTCCGGTCTGTTTTGCCGGACAACTCCACTTGCAAATGGAAGAATGAGACAGAACATGAAGACGAGGCTATCGACATGTTAAATGTTGATCAAAATGAGGTGGTTTGCACACGTGACCCATACGTTTTCTTTATTAGCGACAAAGAAGGTCTGGATGGTGAGTTCGTTCTAGGTAAGTCAGTTTGTATTCTTCTCGAAGATTATTTTTGTTTTTATATCCTCAAATTATACCTTTTATTTTTATAAGAGAAATTTATAACAAAATCGATATTAACTGTTTTAGCGATATTTTAAAAAAGTGTTAAGAAAATTTTGAACTACAAAAAAGGTTGTTATTCGATTCGATTAGGAATTTGAAAATTGGGTCAGTAAAAAAGCTTGGTGTGAATATGTGGATTCAACTTCACATGGGCTACTTAGTTCTTATAAATTTATTGTATCTTATCTTTAGCCTTCATATATGTAAATATTACCGAGAATACACCAACAACGGCAAGTCGCAAAAGGCGATCTACCAATAAAATTGACTTGGACAAAGTGGACAGCCAATTCTGTGTCGCTATCAAGCCACCGCCTCCCACACCCGCGCCTACTATGGGACCTGGAGTGTGGAATGATGTGCCACCCACATTAACAAATGACTCGTTGAAGTATGAGTTGGACCTGCTGAAATCGAAATGTTTGTTTTGGGATCCGGTTAATGAAACTTGGACATCTAACGGATGCTATGTAAGATTTCTACATTTATATTTTATGTATAACCACCCACCCATATTTCTTGGATGCTACACGACGTTGAAGACTACAAAACTACATTGTTACGATGTCCATGCAACGTTATTCTGTTTCTGTCGTATGTACGTATGCTATCTGATGAAGTAACGGAAGGATTTTACCGACTTTTTTGTTTTGGTATTCACCTGCTGTTCTAGGGACGAGGCTTCAGCTTTATTCTTATTTATGTTGTGTGACTTTACATGTCACACTTACTTTTATTATACTTCTCTTCTAACTATCCAGGTTGGTTCAGAAACAACACCTGAGACAACACAGTGCTTGTGTAACCATCTTACTGACTTTGGTGGTGACGTCATGATTGCACCGAACCCCATTGATATGGGCGCGGTGTTCGAAGGTTTGAAGAACCTCGGTGATAATCTTGGTGTGTTGATGGTGATAATTACCATCCTTTTAGGGTATACTCTGTTGTGCATATGGGCACGACGCAAGGACCGACAAGATGAGATAGATGTAAGCGAGTTTATTCTTTTTCTCTAACCCTTCTACTCGAAACGTAAAACCAGGTTCACGGTTTCGTTAAAAATGAATCCACTCAAGCTATTCAAATTCCCATTAAAATTTCTGTTTTAGAACCGTGTGGTTACAATCGATTGTACAGGCGGTAAAGAGGTGAAACAGAGCTTCTTAGTGAGTGTAACAACAGGTGCTAATACAGGATGTGGAACAACTGCTAAGGTTTATTGCGTCATCTCAGGTAAGTGTTTTTAAATTTACAATAACGCTTCGATTGATATAAGAAACAAATAATCTATTTAATTATATCAAACCCTTGACTTCAGACTCATCTAAAATTGAGAATTATTCACGACCATGATGCGATATACCTAATCTTTAGTAGGTTTCTTCTCAAAGTTTTAAGACAGCAATC
>JAUEKX010408312.1:0-17631 GCA_031834005.1 Dendronotus venustus
ATAAAAATGTTATATATAAGATTATATTTTTATACAGTATTATATAATTAAAATGATAAAATAACTTAATATATATATATAGTTTTTACCGGATAAGGATGATTCAAGTCACTCCTGTGATGAAAGTCACCCCAAGTGGTGATAACTTGCATAACATTAAATTTTCTGAGAAAAAAAACCATACCAACCCATGAAAAACGCACTTTTGGCATAAAATAGTTTTTTGTTTAAGACCAACAATTTAAAGGGAAATTCCTTCTTTTGAAAATTCTGTTTGAAATCATGTATCTTGTTTATAGCTAGGACCCTTTTGAAAATTTTGTAATTATATGCCATAATTGTAACATTAGATTTCCACAGCATAGATTGACAGGTAACATAGGCATAGATGCCTATGTTACCTGTATTTGCCCATATGTGTACAGAAGTGTACAGGTGGCGAGAATTACTTAAAGAAACAGCTTTTTGATTAATTAATTCTTGGCACATTATTATTATTTATGAATTTTTACCCAGGATGGTCTCTTCAGTACTAATCAGACTGATATCAATGAGAGTCCTGCCTTCGTTGTACAACACCTACAACGGAAACTTATGGTAATTAGCAGCAAGAGGTTATCCTCGCAACTGTGACTGGTGGTGGACTCGAACGCCTGACCAACAAGTTACGAGTCGAGTACCTTAACTACTCGGCCACAACTCCACAAACACAACCTGTACACTTACATATGTACAAAGGTTTTAGGGGGTCCTTTACATCTTAAAGAGTTTCCTGCTTAGAAAAAAAAATTGATATGTTATATATAGATCTTGAAAAGTTAATATATATATATACCTTTGTGTTTTATACCTTCTCTTTGTATTTTTCGCCTATCACAATGATTATCAATTTAGACTGACTCTCAATCTGAGTTACCCTAAGTTTCAATAAATGATTTGATTAAACTTTTTCTGCACTTTTAATTCTTTTCAAAAATACATTTTCTCAACAAACTACTTTTTGCCTTTTATTATTTGCCTCAAATTTATTTTAACACATGACTTCATATTAACATCACCAGTTTAAATATGCAATTATCTGATATTAGCCAATAACATCAATGTTTTTGTTAGTCAAGCAATGCATGTTAATGTCTGTTACAGCCTTAGCTGTTAACTGTCCTCGATTTTTCTAAATGAAAAACTGCCTCTGGGAATAATAAGACAAATTGTGACATACTACCTTACCTGATTTTTTACACCCATTGCGGTGTTTTCCTGTGCACAATTGAAGTTATATTCAATTTATCAGAAATATTCAGCTCATTTCATGCATAATTAGAGTTTATTAAAATTTGCGACAAATATTCGGTTGTCAATCATTTCAAAAACTTAATAAAATTTATAAAAATATTACTTTACAATACACCAAACATACATGCAGATAATAGCTACAAAGTCATATCGCGTTGTTTTGGGTACCTGTGTAAAATAAAATAGATAAAGTTTAATATTTTTGGCTTCTTATTGTAGACACTTTGAATTTAATATATGTAATATTTTCTTCAGACTTTTATTGTTGCTTAATTAATTAAATAAAAAGCAAGATTGGCTATGTCGATAATAGGTGCATCTGCCGTATATATATATGTTAAAAAATGTGCAATAAACAATTGATTCTATAAAAAATCACCAACTTCAATTAAAACATATGCTAAACAATGCAAACACAACCCCACATTATTTTCTTCATGCAAATAACTTATAAATAAGTTCTTCTCAACATCTGTGATAATAGGAACTCTCCACATCCCTATTATTTCCAAAAAGAGGAAGAAAAATAAACAAATTTTGAGACAGTTCAAGTTACAACTTAACAATTGTAACTGTAAAAAATGAATGTAAAATTTTGTTTGTGTTTCTTGACTAAGATACAGACAGAAATATTAAGCTAATATATTTAAAATATATATGGGTATAATTGCATATAATTTGTATTTTGTTTAGATCATCATTAGCCTGTTCTGATATTCAGTATACATACTCATTTGTGAAACAAAGTTTTTGTTTGTTTCTGACTGGCAGAATAAACACCACTCATCCACAAAATGTTAATTAAATATATATTTTTTTTTTTATTAAAATTTAAACATGCTCGCATAGTATTGCTAATCATTCTCTGTCAAATGTATGCTTTGTGCAGCATATTCACCTAACAACCTCTTTTAAATAATTTGATAGTTTCATATTGTCACACCCTATTTTATTTCAGTGCGTCTTTTTCTATTGTTATTACTTTATCTAAAAATAGTTAATGTATAACTATATATTTTTTTGCCCTGGTTATTACAAACTATTTGTTATCTTCTTTTTTTCAGCCTTGGGAAGTTTCTTATAAAAGATGTTCCTTATCATTTTAAATGACATAAAAAATGATATATATATATCTGAAAATAATTACAAGAATTTGTGTTATTTACATTTCAGACCTTCTACTTTTGGATCCCCACCTATATCTTTTAATCTTGAGATACAATGAAAATGATGATTTAATCTTTTAGATTTAATATAATGAATGATCCAGCACCTGTTATATATGGACTTGAATTCCAAGCTAGATCATTATGTGCACAGCTAGGAGAAACAGAGGCTATTCGTTTTCTAGTAGGGACCCAATCATTAAGAAGTGATAACCAAGTACATTTAATAGACTTTGAAGATGAAAGTAATTTAGTAACAAAACATGTTTTCTCTCATTCACCTGGTGAGATATGGGATATTGCATCAAATCCTGCTGATAAAAATATACTAGCTACATGTTATAATAAAATCATTGATAGTAAAACAAGAGGATTTGCATCAATGTGGAGAATACCTCCTTTAGATGAAACTGCACCGCCAGTATTTGAATTAACTCCTGGGGAGCAAAGTGGAAAGTGTGTTTCATTACAGCACGTAGCTGATTTGAACTCGGATCATGGTGATATCAAGAAAGTTCTATGGAATCCAACTGGTGACAGTGATAAACTTTTAACAATCTCTGAAAGACATATCGACATTTGGCAAACTGCTTCGACAGGTCCCAGTCACCTAGATAGTATTCCACTTGAAGGAAAAGCTCAACTACAATTCAGTGTAGGTAGATTTAATCCGCATCATGGTGGCTCACAGGTAGCAACTGGTGTTGATTGTCACATAAAAGGTTACGATTTGAGAAGCATGACTTCTTCATTTTCCATTGAGAATGCTCATAGCCAGGTGATTCGTGATTTGGATCTCAATCCTAACAAGCAATATTACCTGGCAAGTTGTTCTGATGATTGTAAGGTGAAGTTTTGGGATACAAGAAACACCAAAGAATGTCTGATGAATCGCTCTGACCATTCACACTGGGTGTGGAGTATTCGTTACAATAATTTCCATGACCAACTTGTATTGACATCGAGTAGTGACAGTCGTGTTATCCTGTCCAACATTGCATCTCTTTCATCAGAACCTTACGGTCATCTTGACGATGAGGAAGAGTCAGAGAAGGAGCCGGACACTGATCGTGTGATTTCGACTTTTGAGGAGCATGAAGATTCCGTATATGCAGTTGAATGGTCAAGTGTTGATCCATGGATATTTGCGTCACTCTCTTATGATGGAAGACTTGTTCTCAATAGAGTTCCTAGGGTTGAAAAATATAAGATTCTTCTTTGAGTTTATTGTATATTTCCTTGACAAATTTTGCATTTACATAATCAAATGTAAGGTTAATTAATGATGAATTGCCACATTTTTTATGAACATGCATGTGTCTTATTGTTGAATGTTGTGGAACATCAACAACTGGTAGTCTTGTGAAAATAGTATATTAAAATGATTTGTCCTTTCCATACTTTTAGAGGATTTTGAGTTCATCCACAAGATTTAATTTTGCACACTTTAAAAAATTTACTACACTATGAAATATTTAGCTGGTATTGGATAAAAACTAGTAAGAGAACTTTTGTATATTTTGTCTTTTTTTGTAAAAGTTGCAAAATTAAAATGTAATAAACTGGCCTTTTAATCATCTATTTATCGTGCGTTTTAATAATGGTGCTATTTTCTTTTTATTTGAATTACACGAACTAACCACATTTCAACCTATGCAGTTTTTATGGTAAGCTGAGTGATTCAAAAATTAAAATATTTGCAATGATTCTATTCTGTTTGTTGAATAGTTTGGGTTTTCTAGTTCTTAGTTAATTTTATTATGATATTAATTAATTATAATTATCATGTGCTACTTCTTTTTTTGTTTTATTTTTTAAATTAACTTATATTTTTGTAGGAAATGCTTTTTTTTTCGGGTAATGATGTCAAATCCTTCATAATAATAATGGTACTTTGTAAAGACATTAAAAGGCAAAACTTTTGGTATTTATTACTGGATTGAGATTTTGATTATGTTGTCATTAGATTATATATTTTCTTCGAGTCCTAATAATATAGAGCACAACTAAACTAAAAAAATTACATGTTTATAAAAGATATTATACTGTGACTGTTTGTCTTGTTCGGATTATATTTCTGATTTATAATATATTATATATATATTTGAATTGCAACACTTTAAAGTCGATCAGCCTTACCGAATTAGATGTCCTCATACATTGCTTCAAAGTGTCTAAAGTGTTAATTTAATCTTCTACTTTTTGGGTTTTGTTTATTTCAGAAAAAAGGATAATGAGCGAGTTTAAAATTCATCATCATGCTGCAGAGCTGCTCAAGCTCTTCAACGTGACAGAGGGAGATGGTCCTGAAGTATACGCTGAGCTCTTAATAAAAGACTTGACACCTTACGTAACCACGCAGATCTCTACACACACTGCTAAACGCAATATTGCCGAAAACAGCTCATCACCTGAGGATTTCTTAAAGAAATACGAAGAATTGAAGTCAAAGAATGTACGTGAGCTGGATTCCTTTGTGTACTTGTTGTCAACCATTGTGCAGGAGAGACACCTAGTCAAATTCATCGATCGCAACGAAAAAGAAAGAAGGAAAATCAAGGAGGCGGGAAGTTCAAGCAACCGGAAAGGTTCCAGTAGTAGTGGAGGTGGTGCTACCAGTGATTTAGGGAAAGACGCGGATTCAAAGTCGAATCCTAAATCGATGACGCAGAAGGATATGCAAGACTTGAAGACGAAACTTGCGAACGTTACTGCTAACACCTCTTCCACAGAGGAGATCGTCAAAGTGCTTCGAGAGAAACACGCCAAGAAGATGGGAACCGGTCTTCCCATCCTCCCGAATTGGGTTGACGAGCGTCCTTTTCTTACCAACGATTTTGTGGATGTGTACAGGCAGCCGCTTGATCTGGACGCCGTGTCGGTCGGCACGTTACCGTTGAAGATGCAGGAGGTGTTGTTGATCGAGGATCTACTTTTCATGTTCATGGGTGTGGAAGGCAAATACATAGTGCTCAAGGACGAAGTGGAGAAGAAAGCGCACAAGAGCTTCACAGTTGACGCAAGCACTGATGCATCGCTGACGGAGATTGTCAACCGGATTCTACCAATGTGCTCGAACTACTCGTACGTGTGTCGTTTCATCGAGTCGGGCTCTCATTTCGGAAAGGGGCTTGTGAGCCACGCTCTTTGTTCAGCCATGAGATCAATGTTGAAAGACTACTACATCTTTGTCGCGCAGCTGGAGCAGCAGTTCCGTAAGGGCCTGCTTACACTGCAGAAAATCTGGTTTTACATACAGCCTTCGATGAAGACGCTAGACATACTTGCTACTGTTGCTGTTATGATTGAAAGAGGGAATTGCAAAGGCGCATCTATTTTGACCCTGCTACACGAGAAAACTGAAGCTTATTTAGGAGATCCTAAAGGAAAAGATCTTTGTTTATATCTCACACAAGCTGCTTGTGCTCCATACTTCGATATTCTGCAAAAATGGATTTATCAAGGTCAGTCATTTAAGTGACTCTGGGTTTTAAATAAAAAACACAGCTAGATAAAAATTAGTAGGTGAACAGTTTCTTTATAG
Organism: Dendronotus venustus; assembly: GCA_031834005.1. Taxonomy (NCBI): domain Eukaryota; kingdom Metazoa; phylum Mollusca; class Gastropoda; order Nudibranchia; family Dendronotidae; genus Dendronotus; species Dendronotus venustus. The sequence continues at coordinate 6,004 of JAUEKX010408312.1, forward strand.
GGGCCGTACTTTTATGACGTCCGCATGAAAGGGTCGATTTTTTTTGTTAGCTAAAGTGCTGTTACTTTTTCATTGTAAACATTCCACAAATGCTTTTTAAAAGTATCTTTATTCCCGATTTCAAAATAGTGTTTTTAAAATTATCAAATTACTCCTACTACGACAACCCGCGAAATGGCATTTTTAATACCGTGCAAGTAATGATAATCCTTTTTTTTTTTACCTTATTTATACCAAAACAGCGAAAGTACTGTATGAAGATACTCAACTTTAGCAATCGTGTTTGTGCTCTTTTGTTACGGTTTTAGGTATAAGTTTTAAACATTTTAGTTTGAAAAAAGGAAAGAATTATTATTTATGTGGACGTCCGCGGATGTCCGTGTACGAATTTTGTTCCCATGTTCCATATATAGATGTTTGCAAAGTTAACTCAACTTCCGGCTTTTGTTATCCTTCGATATAGAGATATCAGTTTTTTATTTCCTATTCGTTTTTCTAGGTGTTATTAAGGACCCTTACAATGAGTTCCTTGTAGCAGAGCACGAATCGTTTGCGAAAGAGCATTTGACTGAAGACTACAACGATCAATACTGGGAGCAACATTACACAATCGAGCGTCAGCGCATCCCAAAGTTCCTCGAGCGAGTCGCGGAGAAGGTTCTGCGCGCAGGAAAGTATTTGAATGTGATCCGTCAGTGCAGCATGACGCTCGACTGTCCGCACGCGCAAGAGATCGTCTACTGTTTGAACGAGCGTGATTATGTAGATCACATCGAGAAAGCGTACGATTACGCGAGTAAGACGCTTCTTGATCAGTTGTTGACGGAGAAGAAGTTGATGTATCGATTGCGCTCGATTAAACATTATTTCTTACTCGATCAAGGTGATTTCTTTGTCGGTTTCATGGATCTGGCGGAAGAGGAATTGAGGAAAAACATGGATGGTGAGTTTTCTATCATATAATCTAATAGTTTACGCACGCTTGGATGAATTTCTTCATTTTTGACACTTCTCAGAAATCACGTTGTAGTACGAAACTTAAAATGCCATCTATTTTTTAAATTCTTTGCATTTTAATTTTCAGATATTGTACCAGCCCGTTTGGAGGCATTACTCGATATTGCTGTTCGTACGAGCACAGCAAACAGCGATCCATTCAAGGATGATTTGACGTGCGACTTACTACCATACGATCTCATTTCTCAATTATTCCGAATTCTCTCAGTGACTGGCGACCAAAACAACCCGAACTTTCGAGACCCAAGTGAGTCGAAAATTTCAGGGCTGGAAGCCTTCACGTTAGACTACGAAGTCAAATGGCCTTTGTCGTTGATCTTGAGCAAGAAAGCGCTTACGAAGTACCAAATGCTGTTTCGCCACTTGTTTTATGCGAAACACGTTGAACGCTTGTTGTGCCATTTGTGGGCAAGCAACAAGCAAGCTAAGAAACAGATGCTTCACAAGCGTCCTTGGTATTCTATCGCGTTTGCGCTGCGACAACGCATGATACATTTGGTACAGAACTTTGAGTATTACATGATGTTCGAGGTGATTGAACCGAACTGGCATCTATTGGAAGATAATCTCCGCTCTGTCACCAATATCGATGGTGTGTTGGAGCACCATAACGACTTCCTGGACCGCTGTCTCAAAGACTGTATGCTGACCAGTCCGGAGCTGTTGAGGATCGTAAGCAAACTGATGGCAGTGTGTGTAACCTTTTGCAACTGCATGGCCCGGTATAACCACAGTGCAGAAGTCCTCGATGCGGCTGCCGGAAAAGAGTCCGGAACTACGAAAGTGTCTATTCATCACTACGATCGCATGATGTCGAACGAAGACATTGAGAAAACGATCACGAATTTCGACACGAACTTCTCCAGGCTTTTGATCGAGTTGCTCGATAAGCTGAGCGTTTTATCGAGTACGGAGAAAGAGCAAGAGATGATGAACCTTGTCTTTCGCCTTGATCATAACAGTTTTTATTCAGAATATCAACGGAAGCTGCTCACTGATCAGATAGAATCTGCTAAATAAGAAATTTTATTTCCCCAGTCAGATAGTTTTGTAAATACATTTATTGTGTCCAATTTTCGTCATATTGTGGCGGCATTTTTTCATTAAGGTTGTCAATAAAAATTTTGGGTAGAAATTTATTTTCGTGATAATCTAGGACTGGCAGGCAAGTTAAGTGAGTCCATAGCATGGACACAATGTATAAACAAATTTTTACCAGGGTCTAAATCGATAACAATAAATGGTTGATGCTTTTATAAAAAAGAATTATAGTAAATAAAAGTAACAAAATGAAAAAATACAATACTATTTTCGGTTATTTCAAAGTCTAGTCAACACTAGAGCACTTTTCAATTTTTTTTATACAACCTGCATAAGTACTTCCATTAACCCACAGACATAAGAATGCAAAATTAAAAGGAGAAACTCCTTCCCTCCTGCAGGAGTTGCAAATTCTTTCTTACATTAAGAATGAACTGCATTTTTGAATGGAAATTTTATACTGGTTAATTATTGTCTCTATTTGACGGCTTAACCTCTTGAAATGCACTTCGGCAGATTCAAATGTTTTGAGTCTCTCGAAATAAGCAATAATAGTATAAGCAGAACATGTTTACGTTCTACCCATCTACCCTACTTTTTATCGTGTATACGATTAATTATAAATAAGCAGCGGGTTTTTTTTGTTTCGTTTATTTGGTATTATTTAATCGTGGGATATTCTTTTTGTATAAGGTAATGTATCTTCAGAACATGTTTTTTTTTTAATATTATAAATATTTTTTTTCTTTTCTAATAATTTTGTTCGTTTCCTACAAATAAATTTCAACATCTAGCTTGTTTATCAATAGTGAATATGATTTTTGTCGAGTTTCAACCAGCTCAACAAAAGCTTACTTTTTGTATATTTTCATTTTGTCTGTTGGATCTAAAATATGCCTTAAAAGACAGTGTAAGTTATTAATGCAGAAGTGGAAATTAATGTTAAATTTAAACTAAATACGCGGAGAATTGATTCCCCGAAATTAAACTTTTCTAAGTATTATTGTTTAAAATTGGGCAAAAAAGGTTTATCACAAAACTATTCTTACGAAAATCTTGTTATTTTCGTTATTTAAATAGCATTGAAATCTTGAAGAATTATTTATTATATTAACTCATAATGGTTGCGAAAATTCTAGATCTGATGGTCAGATTTTTTTTTCATCGGACTATCGTCCATATGTCTGATAATCAATCAGTGTCCAAAAATTTAATCACCTACTTAAAAATGACCGGTATCAATGAATACCGTCTTCGCCTGGAGTATGCTGATGGTTTTAAATAATAACAGTAGCAACTGTGCTGCAACCATTAATAGCTTACTTCAATACTCAGGTTTACTTTAAGGCTTTATAAAAAATAATGTATCCGGTGAGTAAAAACTAAGGTTAATTTTCGTTTTCAATTTAATAATCACACACACACACAAAAAAAGACATTCATTAAAATTCATAATATTATGTGGTTAGAAATAATGACTGCTATAACAATAACTACTTTTGTTCTCTGTACCACACAAAGAAGACAAAAATCTTAATCAGCATATGGAAAACCATTAAAAAAGTTTAAAATAAGATAAAGGTTTGCTGGGTGCCTTTATAATTTTTTTTTATAAATTTGAAGAACCATTTATTAAGATTCTGAAAAAGAGCGGAAAAGATAAAATATACTTTTAAAGACTTTTCTCTCGTTTTTTTTTTTTGAGAACAAAATAAACACACAACATAATTACTCAAGAGACTTAAAAAAAAAGGGAGCTTGAATGAAAAGTGACAAAGATTGAAAGGTAATGTAATAATTAATGGCTTTATAGCGCTATTTAAATTAAATAATTTTTTTTTGGTTCGGCCTGTTATGCTGGGTTTCCACTATGTGATACTAATAGGTTAATAGCCGCTTTTTTTTACTGTAGACTTTACTAGTGAGCACCCAACTTAAAGATCCTAAGTTTATTTTAAAAATCTTTATTAATAAAAAATGAAGAATTGATATCAAGGGAATGTTACCTTAAAAAGGTAACATTCTTTTGTTGTGTTGAGCGAAAATTAAAGCTAAGTATTACCTTAGGTAAAATCTTTTATGTGGATTAAATTTTTGAGGCGTTCGTTCATCTTTTTACTTTAGTATGATAATTAAATACCAATTTTTAACTCGGAAATTTGATCTAACTTGTCATTCGCGAAATAAAATCCAAAATTGATCCACCCTAAGGTACGTAGTTTTAACAAATTAAAAATGCAAAATCTCTACCTTTTTAAATGACTTAACTCAAAGCTCATCAAAAAATATTTGTAAATTACAAAACAGGAAAAAATCTTTTTATGGAAATAAATTATGTTTAAAAAATAAATCTTCTCGCTATTTATATCAATTCTTAATGTAACCAATTTAATAAAAAAAGGTATTCTTTTTATTTTTCATTTTTCTTTACACTGTTCCCTTCGTTGGTTTCGCGTGCGTGCTAGCCTAAAAGTTCACTTGATCACAAAGCTACAGGTACAGACACAAAAACAATCGAGTCGGTATCAGACACTTGTGAGCTCTCAGCGGTTTCGACTCGATATCTTCCAACTTCTCGCTTACCTAAGATGCGTAGGGCACTTCTCTTTGTGATAGAATAAGCGTGCACGAAATTGACTCCAAGGAACCTATGAAAGTAATTAAAAGAACCTACGTTTCAGGATGACCAGAAAAATCGAGTTTCTGCTTAAATCTTTAACCCTTTATAAATTGTAGCTACCCAAGGCTGTGCTAAAATCTTCCTGCAAGTGCATGATGTATTTGCATGACGAAGGTAAGCAAATCAGATACAAAGATTATAATAAGAAAAAACGCACGATCTTAGATTTTATTAAAATTTTGCACACGACGCGAAATTGGCCAAAACTAAACATTTTTATCACTATGGTGATAGCTCTTTTAAAATTACATTTTATTTAGAGAATATATTGATGAATACTGAAATAATAATCATAACTCGATAATTTACATCGTATATACCTGACAAGGACAAGCTCTGTGAAAAACACACCAAAACCAATACCCGCTTTCAAAGGAGCATACGGTATGCGGTTCCAAACGAGGAAAAGGATTGTGGGTAATACTATCATTGTAATTGCAACGATGACGGCTTGTGACCATGCTCTGAAAATAAGAGAAATGAGTATAACCCTCATTAAAATTTATTCTGGAATTGAAAGAGAGAATTCATTTCGAACTCGGGAGAGACGATGGAATTTAATTTAAATGTGTTTTTCGTTACACCAACTTGCATATACACCACCACTGTATAATATAAATATAATATAAATAAAAATTTAATAAATGTATCTATCTACCTGACTTGAATTCCACTCGGGAATCCTAAGAGGTTGGTGTCCCTTTCAACGTTATACTGGAAAAGAAAAACACAAACAAAAGTTGTTATAGGATAGGTCAGATGTAACATTTTTTAGTGGATCGTGTCTCTAATAAATGCTAGCTAATCCACCTTATTAGAACAGAGAGACAGATTGAGAAAAAAAATTGAGATACAATATATCCCGCTATTATAATTCTACGAAAAAAAAGAAGGGAAATTTTAATTGTTTCATATTTTTAATCCATGAGAGACTCTTGGCGGTAATAGTTTTGTGCATGTTTACCAACATCTACTTTAAAACATTTGGTAATTTTCCTAAAATAAATTCGTATTTACATACGAACATCTAATTGACAAAGATACTCCTTACCCGAACCCTCAGAAAGACCAGAAATAGTTCGCAGTGAGAAACAGCCGAAAATAAATTTTGTTTGTTTATACCACACACACACCTGTGCTTTGCATACACTGCACGAGATGGCTTTCTTCTCTTCGTCAACACTTGGTCTCTAATAAACATAAAAGATAAGGAAAACTTGAAGGTGTTACACGAATAGTCGAAAATAGCAAAAAAATAGCAAGCAAGAACGTGTATCAGTAATTAGAGACAGACATACAAATTTCTTATGCGCCACTGGAAAAATAGGAAGCGCGTTTGCAAATAAATGAAAGATCTCATAATATATTCTGACAGCGGAGTAGAACAGAATATAATATGAGATCTTTCATTTATTTACAAACGCGCTTCCTAATAACCAATTGCGCATAAAAAGTTTGAATTAAAAATGGAACTAAGATTGCCCACAAGCACTGATAAATAAATAATGCTAAATTTCAAATAATAAACAAATAATAAATTTCTGAGGGACAAAGATCCGCTTTTTGGCAAAATAATTATATAAGGGAGGTGCACCTATAAACAACACCCCATTTATCTCGGAAAGAAATGAAGAAAAACAAACAAAATTGTATATTCCTTGGAACTTGAACTACCATAAAATTTGTTTCCGAGATGGGGTGTTGTTTATAGGAGCATATGTTATTTATAGGTGCACTTTCTTTATCAATTACAATCAATATCAGTAATATATTCGTGCATTCGTGCATCATACTCGTGCGTACCTCTACAAGCCATTTCTTGAGGCATGCATGATGGACATACTTCGTACCACCTTTGCAATCACATGGTTGAATTAAGATTTGTGAATTCTCGTCGTCATAACATATCCAACATTCCTTCTTCACACCTTTTTCTGAAACAGAAACAATGTATACAGGTTACTAATATGCAAATGAAAATACCAAATTTTATTTCTCTTTTTCAAAAGTTGGATATTTCAATATGGATAAAATGCGTGAAATTACATAATTTTGTGTTTTCTCGAAAATTATTGCGTTAATACCTTTCATTCCATGGTTGTTAAGATCTTTACAAAATAAAACACGAAATATTTGTTCACCCATGAGTTGTCCATATAATAATAATATAGCAATACAAAAACCTATTTTTAGTAACCCATTCATTTATTAGTCCCCTTCATTCAATAAAACATCAGGTTCTTTTTTTTATTAATGATGATTCAAATTTGATTATTATAAAAGAGAAAAATGAGAAGCAGAACGTTGTGAAATCAGTTTAAAAAGAGCTTTCCAAAAACATATCATTTTATCAGTCAATGTCTGTGCAAATTGTACCAAAACGTTCTAGAAATATATAATTCTCTAGTATTACATAGCTTATTAACAAGTTATTGAACTTGTTAAGTCCAAAAATGTTTGTCGCAAAATGTTTGTGACTGACAAGAATAAATTCCAAAATAACAAAAGAAACTTGCAAAGGAAATAGAAAACATCCTTGAGAAACCCATTAAACAAAGGTTCAACTCAATTTCTCTATAAAAATTGTTTTGCGAATGGATGGATACAACTTCAACAGTCGATAGTGAATTAATACAAATAGTCGTACCTTCTTCTTCGTCACTTTCTGATTCTGAACTGAATGTGTTGTAATTAGAAGGTGGTGGTGTTGATCGAATAATTGGTTCTTCCTCCTAAAGAAAAACAAACAAATAAAACAACAACATCAGATAACATATGCACATATGCATGGCATATCGAATGTGATACTAATCGAAAACTTTTTTTGAGAAAAATTACATTTTGGTTGGTCCCTTTTATGAGAGAAAATGTTTTGTCCAATATACTTAATCAAGATTAGAGTACTTTACTCGCATTTGTTTTATTTATTAATTAACAAATATTTCAATAAAAGTTTTCGCTAATAAAGGCAATATTTCAACCAGGCGCCCGAAATGTTTGCGCCTGAACATTCCTCGCTATTCATTTTCCTCATTATGTCGTTGTCTCAACAGGCAATCAGAAAACGTCTGCCAAGGGAAAGTTGCCTTGGAACGTTTTAAGTTTTTATGGAAGAAAACATAAAAACCTTTTTGTCCGCTCTCTTTAGATCGAGAATATTCAGAGGATTCAATATCCAGAGTTCACCAGGTCTAAAAATATAAAAATCAGTGCATTGGTAAAAACCGTCTTTGACAAACAATGATATTTTATCGGCATGTCGAATAATTGATTTCATGGTAAAAACAATAAGGAGAATAAGTTAGCTTAAAATGCAAATCTTACGATCATGAATTTGATCACGATTTCGACACTGTAACGGATTTTTCTGTCACTCAAAAGATTATGCTATATATGCTTTGCTTTGTAAACCTCACTAATCATTGTTCTAAACATACTTAGAGACATTCCACAAACAACATGGAAACCACAAAACACATGCCAGTTCTGCGACATGGTAAGCAATGGCGAAGATGTTACGTTCTCCGATAGGTAGCTTCTCTTTCCACAGTTTGCTCAATACTTCGCTCATCAGGAATGCTGTGACTGCCAGCTATCAACAAAAGGATTAAGACAAAATAAACGCAAAAGAGTATTAAAAATAATTTGAAGAAATAAGTGATCATGTGAAAAAAGAAAGTGTAGTTTAAAAAAGAAATTGTTCTTCGCCCGCAATGTAAACCACTTCTCTATCGATACAAATGTATCCGGAAAAAATTATCCCAACTTCGAAAAGCAGCGCAATCGCTGATGGCGCACGATTATTATTCCAGACTATCCACGTTAAATATATAAATATTACATAAAAATGAATGTAATACCAAGAAACCAGCCTGCATGACCAATCCAAACCGCGAAACAAATAATTGATTGAAGTTGAAGCTGATATGTTTTTGTACAGCTAGTTGGTCTGGTTTAAAAGCCCCCTCAACCTTTAATAAAAAGAAAACACAGTAGTACAATTACACGTTTTCACAGCACCAAGCATAATACTGAATATATTATGATTTCGGAAAAAAATTAAATATTTTAAATTGAATTTATTATCCTAAAAAAACTAAGAATTTCTCGGTCTTTTCCCATTGTGACTTCATCAAAACACACAAAATTTTTATTTGTAAATTTATATTTAAATTAGATTGAAGCCAATGAGTTCAAGTATACCTTGCAAAATATCTCTACTCCATATATCAAGAAAAATACAAGAGAAAGCAGCATAAGGATTGCAAAACTACCATTGATGACTTCGTTAAGTTTCACCTAAAAAGAAAAATAAGAATGCATTTTTACTAACTTTTCAAAAGTTAATAAAATCAGTGCATGCTAATTTTGATAAACATGGAGGGTTTTGACAATTTTCAAAACAATAAAACTTTAAATAAGCAATTTATATGTATTTTATTATTATTTTCCATAACAGGCAAATATTATTATCTTTAAAAATAGATAAAAAATGACATAAACAAATAAAGAATTTTGACGCTAAACTCTCCAAAGGAATGTGAATGTCTCAAATAAAATTAAGATGCTTTTACCTTTAACTTATCACTGAGTAAGTGATTTCCAATGTACTGGCTGAGAAGCATACCATAAACCACAAAATTCAGGATGACAAAGGCAAGAAAAGATTTTGTCAAGAAACGGGGTCTGTCAAGTTTCAATCCTGATACATGAAATGTCTGGAAAAATAAAAATACAACGAATTAAATTGTTGAATTAAAAATAACTTAAATGTATTGATAGAGTTTCAATGATCATACATAAGATTCAGTGGTAAAAAATCTAAATAAAGTACATTACTGAGTGTTTTTGAAAATATATCAGCATTTTCATGATAATTTGCCATAAAGGCATACATGTAAGGACATAAAAGATTGCATCCTAAGATATATTAATAACTTAAGAGATGTATTTTTTTGTATAGTACTGAAAAATAATGCAAGGACTTATGTGACAAAATCCATATGTTTAACTGCAAACCATTAACCTTTTTTCTGGGCAAGTCGCCCAATGGATTAAGGAAGCAAGTACATAAAAAAAAGTTTACTTCTGCCCAAAAGCAAATAATCAGAAACATTCCAGATAACACAAAAGGATAGAATGTGGAGAACAGATTTTCTTGAAATTCAACTCTTTGTAAATCCTATAATAAAATAAAAAGATAAATAATAGTATTAAAAATATAATTTTGTGAAACATTTTCTAATTTAAGGCTTTTAACAGTTTTAACAGTTGGTCAACAAATAACTATTTATATAAGTTTTTGTGCAAAGTGTAATGACAAGCTTTAACCTTTTGCACTTCTGTCTTGTAACAAAAGACAGGAAACAATTTTATTATATCGTTTATATATTATTTGTTTTTCTCTCATTTTTATATGTTAATGTGGAAATACAAAAAGTGTTTACATACTACAAAATTACATAGCAACTTCAGCACATAGGAAGTTTTATTTTTATCTCGCTATCATTAAAAAAAAAAGGATTTTGTACTTTGTACTTTTGACAGTGACTTGATTGTTTATATAATATAATATTTTGTAGGTGATATATTAAAAACTTTAGATATTAAGGTGTAATATAACAAATCTTACCACTAAACCGAGTGTAAAATAAACTGCTCTTGAACCAGTTGCACAGATTACTGCCAAATAAATAAGTTTTTGTATACTTGGACGGAAAGCATGTTGAGCATTATTCCTTTTAGATCTTGAAAAATCTGACCACATGCAAAATATCTAAAAGTATGAAAAAATAATTATATATATACCTTAATTATATACCTTAATTTTCACAAAATTAAATACACACTAAAATATTCTGTTTGCTCAAATACTTGAAAATTAATACACACAAGAAAATTTTAATTCTAAACTTTGCAAGATTTTTTATTCTAATCTTGAGAAAATTAATAGACATACATATAAAGTTGATGACAAAACCTGTTCTTCTTAACTAATATTTTATTAAACAACTGTCTTCAAAATTGATTCTCAAATTAAAGAACTAGTTGAAACTATTATATATATATATATATATTATATATTAATGACTGAATCTTTAAAAAAAAATGTCTTGTCTTATTCAGAATTTGTGAAAATTAATGGTCATAATTTTTCAAAATTTAAAATATAGCATGAATGTATATCTATATTTTATATATATATCAAACTGTATATCAAATTTTTTTTGTTAAACTCAAGAATTTGTACACTGAAGGTATAATGTGAATCTAAGAAAAAAATGTGATTTGTGGAATTAAAAAGTAGTTTAAGCCTTACCAACTGAATTATTGCAGCAACACAAATGAGATAAAAGAAGACACCAAAAGTGACAAAGTATCCAGTATTTCGATCACTACATGACCCGCCAGAATATTGCACCTAAAAATACCAATATTTAGGTTCTTAAAACGCATTTTATTCTTTAAATAATTCCAGATATGGTCAATTGAACACAATCTAATGTTGGTGAAAGTCAAATCAATCAAATGGATAAGTTGGTTCTGACCGATTGGCATAATATAAATGTTTTTTATTTTATGTAACTTTGTGTCTAATTTGTAAGACTCAATCATATTAATTTATGTCTCTAAGGTACTTATAGTATATGCTTAAACGTTTACAGAAAATACTGTTCTAAATGTAGGAGTTCATTCTTTTTACTGTAATATATTAATATAATTAATATAATTTTTATTTTTTACTATACATAATATAAAGGAGGTGCACCTATTTGTTTATTTATTTATTTATTAATTTTTATTACCCAGGTTGGTTTTTCTGTATTTACAGAGCTATTCAGTTTATAACTGATGTGGACCTGCATTCAGGAATGTATACCTCATATTTC
>JAUEKX010408422.1:0-11519 GCA_031834005.1 Dendronotus venustus
CATTATATTAGTTATTTCAATTGAATAAATAAGCTGTGACTTTGTAAAACACTTCTAAAGAACGAGAGATATAAGTAACAATCAGAAAACGTAACGATCATCTGGAAGGAGGTATCTAAATATTATCATAATGACAATCATCAGGAGAATAATGTTCCTTCTGTTTTTCTTTTCAATGAGAGTGTTCCCATGAATAGCTGTATCATTCTTTTTCCATCTACAAAAGCGTTATTTTTACTTTAGGAAGTCCTACTACGTAATGAAGTTCGTCAAACTTGAACTTAGGGAACCAGATCCAGATGTAAGTCCAATATTTGAAATTGTTGAAACAAATTAGCAATATTTTTATTATAATACGATATCTTGTATGAGAATATATTAATTCGAGCAAAAAGTTTGATCAAAAATATAATAACCAGAATCTTCATTCTGTTTGTCAAGTCTTCACTCGAATTTCGACCGTATACTAACAAACGATCATTTTCACGGCCGAAAGTTTAGTTTAGTATTGTAAACTTTTGGTAATTTTGTTTTTGATCAATGTCTTGTATTGTTTTATAATTATAGATAAATTTCTTTCTCTACGATTACAAACACGAGCAAAAACTGGTTACGGAAGAAAAAACGTCTTTGGTATCAAGTATGTGTGTATTCTCAAGCAAAGTTATCTTAGCGGGTGTTTATTTGACACCCGAGAGTATAGGAGTTGACAAAAAGCAGCAAGATTTTAGGACTGTTATTTTAAGAAGTTTCTGTTTTGTGGTGTTAATCAGTAAAAAGTGACTATTTTACTAAACTATTTCTGCAACTTATTTTTTATTCTAAGTGATAAAATATAATTTCAAATTACGAAACGACATTCTATGGACGTTGTTATGACGTAGTTGTGTACTGATCAAAAAAAGCTCTACAGAAAGTTGTGTTTTTATAATTGGTCAGAATTATAAAAGAAAGGGTTTTTTTACTCTAATCTACCGGTAAACCTCTATATATATTTCCTTGGAGAAATCGACAACACTTTGAAACCTTATGCATTCTATATTAGGTGAACACGATATAAGCAGGAGGACAAGAGTCACTATATACACCTCGATACACAGCCGAAGAATAAATCAAACTGATGTTGAAGAACCAGTAATCTCATTTCAAATGATGGGCGGTGAACCACTTACATCACTTGGTTTCTATAGAATCTATTATGATTTGGTCGGAGGAAGGTAACTATCACAAGAAATTTCATGAGTAACTATCACAAGAATTAGGTAACCGGGAAAGGATAAGAAACCAGGTTTTTAAGGTGATGGTTTCAGTATAGTTCTTTGCTGTCCAAATCTCACTCTAAGTTTACATCCTCAGGAAAGCTGAAGGAACATTTTGGCAGAATTCTTAAGGACCATTATTAATGCTCAAGTTTAAAAAAGCCGGTATTATAAAAAAATTACTTTAATAGAAAAAAAACAAAAACAAAACAACAACAGGTGAACGGAAACTTAAAGCAACTTGTTGGGGATTTATGTTATGGAAATGATTTTTTTAATTTTTATTTTGTATTTCGAGTTTTCGACGAACAGGAATCTCCGTTATTGATTATAGTGGAGTTACCTAATAGAGCGTTTCGATGAGGATTAAACTGTTAACGATGATGGTTACGATGATAACAAAACAAATTATTCAGTTTAAAGCTTCCTCTACCGCCACCGCCCTTTATCAATGAAAGAAATGAAAATTTCAATACATTTTTTAAACATTATCTGACAGTGATTTCTTTATTCAATTTTTAAGATAAATAATAATGAATAGTCAAAATAAAAAAAAACATTTATCAAAACTATTTTTTTCCATTTTCCCCAAAAGAAAATCCTCATCACATTCACTTAGCTTGGTAACGTCAGGCACAAAGGCATCCTAATTTTAATCACATAAACCCTTATAAATAATGCTTGACTGGAGGTCAAAAGTTTTTTTCAAACTTAATAAACTATAACTTTTTTTTGTCTCTTTATTTTCCTAATAATGAAATATTTATAGTGCTCTTCACCTTTATTTTGTTTAGTCGAGAGACATTTTTATTTTTCAATGAAGAGATTCCAAAGCAAGTGGAAATTTTCATCAAAGATCAAGTATGGTTTGCAGACAAGGTAAAATAGCATTCCTTTACTTTTATTTATCGAACTCATTCATTCAATTCTTTCGATACTTTATTTTGTTACTAGATGATGGAAAAAGATCGGAAAAAAATCGTTCCGTTAATAGACAGGGCAGGCTTATGTATCTCGATGTTATTAATTTATTTTAGATTGTGTTTGAAAAACCAAATATACCTGTTCCAATAGTTTTCACGGTGAATGAAGAAATTTTTGGCATCACAACAGTCCATGCTGACCCATCAGGTGAGTCGTTGAATGAAATTATTTGCAAAATTTTGTTTTTTTGTTTCATGAATTTCCTTCGCAAATAAAATTCAGGTAACTTCGAGTGTTATATAAAAAGACTGTAGTGATGGGGAGGGTCTAGAAGATCGGCAAACACATGTGAAGGAGAGTAAAAAAGACAATTATCTGTTGGAAAATACTAGCAGATAACTGTTTTTCACTCTCCTTTGCATTTGTTGTTAACGCTCTGAATCTGCCTCTGGGTGTCCATTTACTAGAGTGTCTGTTAATCAGAGCTAGCTGTAGCTGGGATACTAAGGTAAGCAATTCTTTTCTTCTTTTTTTTTCATCAAGCATCTGTGTATAGAGTGGAAGATGCATTACTGACATATTTCATTTATAAACATGCCGTCTCAACGTATCACGAAAGCGAGGAATACTGTTCAGAATACCACAAATATAGCACCTTACCTACGGATACGCCTGCTCTCCGAATGGCGCTGGGCGATAACTTTGCAGAGCCGGCATTCTGGCTGTTAAAAAGTGGCACGTGTAATATCATAACAAAGTGTGGCATAATGAAAGAAGTGGAATGCACGAGGCGTTTCCCTTTTGTTTGTGAAGTTTTGGACGCAGGTAAATGCACTTTTTTTATTAGAAATAGTTCTATAAGAAACAATACTTAGTAACAATTTGTTGTGTCATATAAGGAAGAGCAAATGCATCACGCAAAGAGATATTTACAAAAACATTTTGGATATATCGTGATAACGTCGTTTCAGCGTCATGTACGGCTACTAACACTACCGACCGTACCGATATGTCATTTCCGGATTAGCACTCTTCTGGTTTCGGAAGTTATAGAAAATTTGTAGCACTTCTCAATAAAAACCTTTATAGCACTTCCTGATATAAAAGATTTGATATTATAAAAATGATTAAAAAGAAAGGGAATCATCTCTAGAATAATCACTGTTTTCCAAGTCGCACGACGTTAAAGCAACGCTGTTGCGATGTCGTGTTAACGTCCATACAACGTCGTTTTAAGGTTGTGTGTTGGTTTCTTAGGTTTTCTCTTTTCAGAAGCGGATCCGTGAGTGCATCAAATATCTGTGAAGGAGAACTAGAAATTAATTTTATAAAGGCTTTTTTTCAAGGATAACTACTTTTCTCTCTCCTCCGCAGATATTTGTCACCATTTTAATGTTATGATTTTTTCCGTATAGTAATTAGTACTTGCACTTTGAAAAAAGCAAGAAGTGAAATGAATTGAAAATACGGATGCTGTGATATTAATACTTAATATATCGATTCTGCTGTAGTTACAACAACTACGACAACGACGACATCTACAGCTACTTCAACAACAACAACGCTGTCAATCACAACAACCACAACAGCAACAACAACAGCAACAACAACAACAACAGCAGCAGCAACAACAACAACAACAGCAACAACAACAGCAGCACCAACAACAACAACAACAAAAGCAACACCAACAACAGCAGCACCAACAACAACAACAACAAAAGCAACAACAACAACAGCAGCAGCAGCAACAACTGCAGCACCAACAACAACAACAACAACAGCAACAACAACAGCAGCACCAACAACAACAACAACAAAAGCAACAACAACAACAGCAGCAGCAGCAACAACAACAGCAGCAGCAACAACAGCAGCAACACCAACAACAGCAGCAGCAACAACAACAACAACAAAAGCAACAACAACAACAGCAACAGCAGCAACAACAGCAGCACCAACAACAACAACAACAACAGCAACAACAACAGCAGCACCAACAACAACAACAACAAAATCAACAACAACAACAGCAGCAGCACCAACAACAACAGCAGCACCAACAACAGCAGCACCAACAACAACAACAACAGCAACAACAACAACAGCAGCAGCAGCAACAACAACAGCAGCAACAACAGCAGCAGCAGCAGCAACAACAGCAGCAGCAACAACAACAGCAGCAACAGCAACAGCAGCAGCAACAACAACAGTAGAAGCAGCAACAATAACAACAGCAGCAACAACAACGGCTCCTCCACCAGTAGTAGTCGAACAAGGTGCGTGGAGTGACTGGTCTGTGTGCAACGTTGAAAAGCTGTGTGGTAATGGAACACAGTCTAGAACGTGCATTGGACCAGGTGAGTGTCCAGATGAAGATGGTGTTCAGGTAACTGTGAGAGCATGCACGAGTGCTGACGATGCAGAATGTTCCTCTATCTCTCTCACGACAGCTGGTATGAGTTGCAGTGAATTTTGTGCACTTGAAAGTAAGTTATTCCCTCTTTTACTTTATTTTTGTTCACTTCAAATAATCTTTGAATACAACTAGAAATTACAATCAGGAGGTCTGCGAAGGAGAGAGAAAAGATAACTATCTTGTAATGTTTCTCAACAGATAACTGTCTTCTTGCTCTCCTACACATGTGTTTTACTCGTTTTATCTTCAGTATGTGAAGTATGTCAGTTTCGCAAGATAAAATCGTAAGAACAAAACAAAATTATTATCGGTTGAAATTTAAATACTTTCCTACTGAAACTGTATCGGTGGATCTAGAGTTACGTCTGCGAAGGAGAGTGAAAAGACAATTATCTTGTAATGTTTCTCATATGATTATTGTTTTTTTGCTCTCCTACGTATGTGTTTACAGCACTCCAGGTTTGCTTTTATCAACCTTAATGTAATACATACATTGAAAATACTTGAATTCTTTGAGCTTAATATCCATGTTTTGTTTTTTACACAGACAAAACATGCGACCCTTACATGGAGACAGGTGGAACGACCGAGCTCTTTATCGCCAATCAAATGGAATGCAAACAAAATGGCCGATTTAGCATTTACAATGTCAGTTACGCGCCTTATTACGACAACGCGACACATGCGTGCGTTGGGTTTGTTGATATTCCCAAGGAGTTGAATTGTACAGCTGCACCACCGAGTTCCACAATGGTTCGGCTTTGCAAGTGCATCATTGAAAGTATGTGTGTGTTTACACAGTAGAAGGAGAAATAATTCTTCGCGACCATTTAATTTCGTGATGAATCGGATGTATAATTTTGAAAGTCTTTGAAATCGCTTTAAGAATGTCATAAAATCAAAAGTTTAAAGGATTTTTTGTAACTTAATTTAGCACATTTGAACGAAATGAATTCGTGAATCTACTTTAGATTTCCCATTTTTCGAAATGCGTGGATAAGGTAAAACATCTCGCCTACCCAACATTAGCATAACATTACATCACATCATATAATAACATTTATCATATGTTGACGTCGTATTAACGTCTGTACAGCGTCGTTCTAACATACAAATATCTGCTTAGTTATAAATACCCTTTTGAGAAAGTCGTAAAATCAAAATTTTCATAGAAATATTTTTACGGGAACTTGTTAATTTTGTAGATTTAAACATGTCCTTCTGCCTGTCCTTGTCAGAACTCCCGGGCACTCCTTTGTATTCCGAATAAAAGTATAATACATGATGAAGAGTATTATGAAGACAATTATCTTATATGTTAAATGTAAAAAAAAGAAGTCTATCGTGTTCTTCTCCTCATATCATCTCTAAAATTTCCCCGATTTTCCCAATTCCATGTAATTAGTTTTCGGATTTATCAGTTTGTTTACGTGTATGCCACTATTGTTTCGTCATCTTAGATGAAATCAATGTTAATGACTGGTCACCATGGTCACCATGTTCAGCGACATGTGAAGGGATACAGTATCGACAACGTAACTGTTTGTTGGGAACGGAAGGTCAATGTCCGGATGTCAACAAAGAAGAGAGAGTATGCGGAAATCGCTGTCCAGGTAAGTTTAAAAACCTTTGCAATCACGTGCGATATTTAAGGAGACAATATTGCTAATTTTTCACGAATTTCCATCTGGCACAAAATGTCGATATACCGTCATTGCCACGTCATTTCAACGTATTATAGTCACATGAACGCTCGTTCCGCATCTATCGTGTTCCGACTGGGTTAATATGAGTTAAAAATGATCATGTTTGTTATCTTACAGTAAATGGCGGATACACTCTCTGGACAGACTGGTCATCGTGTTCAACTACTTGTGGTTCAGGAAGCAGACAACGCATGCGCCAGTGCACGAATCCAGCTCCTAACTATGGTGGCAGCTTGTGTATTGGTGAATCTACCGTGAGTGAAATATGCGGGACAGTTGATTGTCCAGGTAATTTATACAGTGTTTAAAAGATTGTTTTTGTAACACGGTTCCAAGTCAAAATTTTATTTTATTTTCATTATTATACTTTCATGGTTTTTTTTCGTATCATCATGTTTTGTTTGTTGTCTTACAGTACACGGTAGATGGTCCAAGTGGACACAATGGGCCACTGGGTGCACCAAACCCTGCGGTGGTGGTGTCATCTCTCGTCACCGTGTTTGTAACAATCCACTTCCTATGTACGGCGGAGAAGATTGCCTTGGAAACAACACAGAAACGAGATCGTGCAATTTAAATCAATGCGAAAGTATGTATTAATTTCATAACGAGTATATGTCTAGCCAGTATAAGATGTTGTATGGACGTTGTATGGATGTTGACGCGACGTTGAAATTACGTCAAAGCAACGTTATTTTGACGTCAGTACTAGTTGGGATATCGTATTAACGGGTTAAAAACTGTTTCTTGGATTTGTGTGTTTTGAGTAAAAAGAACGCAAACATTATTATTATATTTCAAACTAATTTGAATGAAATAAAACAACAAGATATTTAGATCCCTTTTTTTCTAGGTCAGCATGCTGTGCTCTAAAGGTAAACAAAAAAAGACTCTGAAATGGTTGGCCACTTTTCTTTGATCTTCTGTGGTGTGCTGCCAATAGAGGGGTCATTTCTCTCGAAATTTTCAATAAGACCCGAGTGTGGAACAATACAAACAATTGCCTTGTCTAAACAACCAATGAAATCGAAGTAATCACTGGTTTAAGTAAAAGTAAACAAATGTAAAGCAATAAGGAGGTCATGTTTAAAATCCATTTCGAATACTTTTTCTACGGTACCGAGCATCTTGACTGGACGAATAACAGACACGAGTTTATTTATATAGGTGTCAAGATAAACATCACGTGTTCATTTGACGAACAATATGCACCAGAAATGGCAACCAACCAAACTGTCATCTACCAATATCAACAAACCCTTAAAGCAGAGGTATGAGAAAAACAATAAAAAACTAGTACAATTGCTCTTTACCATTTTTTACACTTTATATTTGCCAAGGCTAGATACATGATGACAAATCCCAATCATTCGTTTCATATTTCATGTTTGAAAACATTGTATCGTGTTTAATGCTCTATAAAGATACACAATAAATGACCTCATTCAGATGGAAAGCAAGTTGGTACTATGTCATAATTGAGGACTGGAGACTTTCATATACAAAGTATATTAATAAATGACTTCACTCATCAGAGTCAGATAGAAGGCACGTTGGTGCAGGGTCATTAATGATAAAAAGATATTAGAAAGGTTGATGAATCTTCACTTTCGTATACAGTATATAATTATAAATCTTTTTTAAACCTGAACTTCAACTTTTATTATTACAAATAGTTGGAAAGTGAATTTCTGAACAAATCAGACAACCTGAAGGATGTTCGATTGTTTTCTTTGGAGTAAGTGATCACCTTATTTAAATTTTTGAAACTTTTCTGTTAACTTTATAATGTCTACTTAACCTTTTAAGTGCCGTTGTCGGATATAGTCGACATCTGGGATCAAAAATACTGTGCCTGCTTCCGGGAGCCGTAACATTTAACCACTTCAAAATGAAGGTCGATCGTTGTTTCCCATATCAAATAGAATTAAATTTCCTGTCGAATTGTACCAAACAAGTTTGGCTTTGACAAACACAGCGACTTTTAGTGAAATTTGAAAATTGAACTTACTACTCAATTTTCGATCTCAAAAAGGGCATTTTTTCAAAAGGGCCGGTACTTAAAGGGTTAAGTAGTTAAGTGGGTCTGCTGGGACGATAAGAAGACTGACTTTTTATTCGCAGTAAATTCAATTTTTTCGGAACATTTTGTTTGGTTTTATACGTCAAAACTCGGGTTTAAGTTTAGTTTTAATAATATATTGCTTCGATCTTTCTCTCCATTTACTCAAAACTTTATATACATGTACGAAGCTTTTGAGCTAGTGTTATCACATTTTTCACCTTAAATCTTTCTTTTCCATAACAGGAAAGGCAGCGTTATAGCATTTTTCCAAATCGAGTTCACAAGCTTAGAGTCGTTTCAACTGTTATACTTGCAAGACAGCATACAATTTCAAGGAGCTATTGGCAAGAAACTAATTCTTCTGAATGCTTCCTCCATATTCACCTCAGATGATGGTAAGATCCGTTACCTAAACTTTATCATATCATTTATCATGTAGCAACCCTTTGAAATTATCTATGATTGCCATTTTTTTTACAAATTATATATAAGAAAGAATATATACTTCAAGCCCGTTGGGCGGGACTTTATTTACCTGCACCCGTAGCATTAGTTTCGTTTTTTATAACAATTCAAGAAATATTAATTTGAAATGTTTGGGACAATAATGGCCGCGACAAAGGACCTCTCCCAATCCCTCTCCTCCAATTCATTTTGGCTGTACACACGAGTCGAAAAAGCCCTGATGTAATAGGGTTAAAGGAAAAGAACCATTCGTAGTGAAACTTCTACTTTAGTGGTGGAAAATACACGACAAAACACAACCAGAAAATGATGTTAAAACAACATCGTAGAGATTTTCTTTCCAAGGTTTTGACGTTACACGAACGTCCATACAACGTTGTGCACTGACAAGATTAGACTATACATACTACATATGTTTTGGTAAAACTTTTTAAAACATTTTGTCTTCTTGTAGTTCCAAACACTCCGCCACCCAACATTACGCTCACATCCAATTCCTCTACTGCTATTCGTATTGACTGGCGAGCGATCGATGTGCAAAATGCTAACGGGAACGTCTCTGGGTATCTGGTTTTCTACCGGGAAGTACTGGGAACCGGCGAAATTTACGAAGTGATGGCCACAAGTGATTTGTATGTGGAAATGGTAAACCTAAAACCTGGTACTGAGTATGCAGTGCGTATTCTAGGCTACAACGATAAAGGAAACGGAGTTGCCTCACGTTTATATTTCGAAAGAACTTTAGTGGCAGGTAAGCCTGATTTGTTTTTACGATGGTGCTCTTATAATGATTATTTTGATATCGAGATCAACACTTAAACTTCAATCAATTAACGCTATCAAATGAATGTATAGTTAATGTTGTGCCAAGTATATGCCGAAGATAATTCATTGCGTAGGAGAGCATAAAGACAATTATCTGTTGAGAAATAATACAAGGTAATTGTCTTTTTACTCTCCTTCGTAGGTTAGAAACAAGATAATAAACTTTTTATCGCAGGTAGTGGTCTTGAACCAATGTCCTGGTCGTTTGACAAGAAAAAGAAATCTCAAACGAAATTATTTGGTTCCTTGAGAGCTTGAACACCGGCGAAAATAAGTACCTCGAAAGATCGTTTTGTCTTTAATTTTTCAGCTCCATCCTTGCCACCAGCCGAACTGCTGAGTTATTCACTGAGTTCGACCACTATCAACTTGAACTGGAATCCCGTTCCAGATAGTAGTATCAATGGGGAATTAACCGGATACGCCGTCTACTTTCAAAACGACACCACAAGTAATTCGAAAGGCTATCGAACGGAGACGAACCTTTTCTCGTTGACGTTGGAGAGACTTGCGATTAGCAGTATGTATCTTATACATGTGTGTGCATATAACTCAGCTGGCGATGGACCATGTGCAAGGACCAGTCAAAGGACTCTCTCGTCAAGTGAGTGTGTAATATATAACAAAATCAGGAGGCGGGTCTAGAGTGTGTCATACCTCTGTGAAGGAGAGCTAGAAATCGATTATGTTAAGGTTGTTTTTTTAAGGAAAGCTATTTTTTCACTCTGCTACAGAGATGTTTGAAACAAGTATTTAAACTCGTAAAATCGTAAAAAATCCAATCAACACAGCAGCTAGAAAATCCTAAATCTTTTTACTCTTTTAACTTTATTTTGGAGTCCAAAATACCATGTCAAGTATCGTGTCTACTGCGATTTGACCATTTCAAAATAAAAGTTGATGACCGGGACGCATATGAAAGAGGACAATAAATCTTCGTTCAAATGATACTAAATATGTTTACAAATAAAGCGAATTTTAGTGCTATTTAAATATTGAGCTTGCAACTTAAATTTTCATCTTAGAAACTCCTTTTTCCCAAAAGGAGCTGACACTAAAAGGATTAATGAATGTTTAAGAAATGTTTCAGAGAACACACAAGGTTCCAACGACGTTTAAAGAACGTTACAAAAATGCCATTACAATGTCTAACGCATGTTCCCTGGTTTATTTGAATTGTTTTTCTTTCGTTAGGCATTGGTCCTGACATTCCACCAAGCAATTTACATGTCACATACCGCAGTTACTTCGAGCTCTCCATATCCTGGGACCCAATTACTGGCCTTATTGATGGCGTTGCCGATTACGTCATCGAAATCCAGCTGACAAAGAAGGATTCCATAGCGCTGGTTGAACAACCGGTCACCAAGTTAACGGTCAAGTCATCCGTTTTGGTGTACGATTTCCGGATGCTTCAAGCGAATTCATTTTACAGGATCAGCGTGGCAGGTCAAGATGGCATTGGCGTTGGGAGAAAAGCGGAGATTGGTAAGTCGTAAGCACAGTTCACCAGCGTGGATTATTTAGAGGATGGTTTCTGTCACATTCAAACATGTTAATTATGTTAATAACAAAAAGGCATACTTCCTTTGGTTTATTTACATTTTAGTTTCAAATCAATCTATCCGCATTGTTACGACGTAATTTCAACGTTTTGACGTAATTTCAACGTTTTGACGTCTTTTCAACGTTTTGACATTTTATCAACGTTTTGACATTTTATCAACATTTTGACATTTTATCAACGTTTTGACGTTTTATCAACATTTTGACATTTTATCAACGTTTTGACGTCTTTTCAACGTTTTGACGTCTTTTCAACGTTTTGACGTTTAATCAACATTTTGACGTCTTTT
>JAUEKX010408422.1:11619-31311 GCA_031834005.1 Dendronotus venustus
TCAACGTTTTGACGTCTTTTCAACGTTTTGACGTCTTTTCAACGTTTTGACGTTTAATCAACATTTTGACGTCTTTTCAACGTTTTGACGTTTTATCAACGTTTTGACGTCTTATCAACGTCTGTACAACATTGTTCTAACGTCGTGACTAGATACATTATTATAATTTTCCTCATTGTAGAAGTTGCAACGTGTAAATGCGCAAAGGATCTCTTCGCCAATTATTACATATTGCCGCCCTATGTGGTCTCGGACAGCACTCAACAAAGTGGTCTGCTTTCAGGTGTTTTCTCGTCATTCGTACGAAGTCTAATAGTGTCAACCTGTGGTGAGTGTACGGGGATCTCATCCAACTATACAACACGCGTCGACTACATCTCAAACGGGAAGGGAGCGTTCTCGCGAAAACGAAATATCGACCGCGTGATGGATGACATTGACGAGAGTACCCACATAGCGTTTCCGCTTACTTCTGCACCGGTTGACAGCTCTAGCGAGGCGGAATTCGCAATTCTGATAAAATACCCGGGTGCTATGTTCATTGTGCGAAAACCATCTGCAACTGATCAGACGGCAGCGATGTTGAATAAATTGGTTGAAACTCTTCCACTGTTTATCATTGATATGTTGATGATTTTGGTAGCTGGGACACTTGTTTTTTTGTTGGTAAGAATAAGTTCAACTGTAATTGATTATAAAATTATCTTAGTATAAAGAATTGGAGTTAGATAAGCAGCTAGTCTACTTTCTTAATATAAATTTACATTAAAGGGATAAAGGACTATTTTCGGAAATTTGTAATTTTTATTGATTTGCGATATTTTTTTTGTTGTTTTTGATTTTTTCAAAATATTTTTCGCATGCAGCCTAATTTCGTAACTTTAAGCCTTAAATAACTTTCTTATGTATTTTTTGGTTGCGTTTTTTGTTGTAGGAACCACGTGAATCAACATTTTCCGGATCGTTCTTCAATGGTCTAAAAGAGGCTTGGTACTGGGCTTACGTCACGCAAACAACCATTGGGTGAGTTTAATTTCGAGTTTTATCCTTCAATATTTTTCATTTTACAGTGCGAATCTTTAACCTTTGACCTTTTTTATATATAAGCAACCTTTAAATAAACAACCAGAGCTCGGAGCCAGAAAAATTAAGCAACTTTTGTGGCTCAATATTTCTAACTACAAGCTTTCTTTTCTTTTATTGCTTCTATTCCTGTTTTGTAATATTCCTTACATTATAAAATCTCTGAAATTAAGCAACTTTTGGGAAACTTTAGTTAAAGTTAAGTTGCTTATATAAAAAATAAAATCAAACGATTTTTTTCTTTTAAATTTTCGACGAACTATCAACATGCTTTTTGCATTGAAAAATAATAAAAATTCAGTACTCGGGCTGGGTTGGCCTCCTCTTCTTTCCATTTTAGCCTGTATCACTTGTGTACATACCTTTCTTTTTCTCTCATAAATATCATTGACTATGGGATTACATAGCAAGATATCTTAAGTTGTTCCATTTTTATGTTATCATAGATGATCTCAAAGTTAAGCCCATATACACATGTATAAGGTTTTCTTTCCACATGATGTGAATATAGATTAATTGAGTTCATTACACAAAAAGTGGGTTTCAGATGCTCTTCTTGAAATAAAAACGTTTTAATTTATTCTTTCAACGTTTAATATTTTGCTTGTTTTTCTATTATCGCTTATTCTCAGGTATGGAGATTTTGCACCTTTCAAATTTCGTGCTCGACTAGCCGCAATGATCTGGATGGTAATCAGTTTGGTGATGGGCTCTTTGCTAACCGGTAGCCTGGTTACCGCATTTACTATACAAAGCGTTTCTGTGAACAGTATGTATGGGACAAAGGTCGGTTAGATTTTGATACATATATTATTTAGAAAATTCTAAGTTTAAGGAAAATATTTTCAGGTACTATTATAGTTTTTAGGTTTACACGAAAACGAGGTTCTACTATGCATGATTGTAATATTTTTGTTTTTTGTTACTTAGATTGCGGCAATTAGTGGTTCGTTTGAACAAAGGCTAGCAATACTAAGAAATGCTGACGTCGACAAAAGTAAGAATATCTTTCTATTCTTGGCCAAAATAACCAGATAATTTCCAAAAAATGACAAAATAGTACCCCTCCCTTAATTTCAGTGTTGTTTAAATCTGTTATTGTTGTCTAAATGGATTTTTGTAGACTCAAAACAACATTAAATTGGTAGGATGGGGGAAAGTTTGTCTGGATATGTTTAGCCCAAGAATGTAGTAATCTTCATGTAAAAAGATCAACTCTTCTCAATTTTATATCTGTAAAATTGGATGCTTTTTTGCTTTTATACTCTATTTTATCAAAAAGCATAAAACATCCTTTCAAATCTACCAGCTTTAAATAGGTTCGCTTTGTAAATGACTTTGCAAAAGATTAATTAATACTTTGCACGTACGTACATACTCTTAAGTTTGTGATATTACCTTTGTAACAGACGGTTTAAAGTACACCCAAGGACATCTTTATTGCTTGAGAACGCTTCCCAACCTTTTATAACTCTCGTTGAATCTTTAGATACGACATACGAGACTGTTGCAGAACTCTTCTCCGCTTTATCCTCCAAGAAAGTCGATGGCATTCTACTGGATGCGTATACGGTTGGCAGCAGCAAAAATCTCTACGACGCTGTGCATATGAATCCAGTGAAATTGATCGAATATCCTCGATATTACGGAGTCGTGTTGTCGGGTCATTTGGCAAACATCGCGCAAGAACTGGGAGATAACGCGAGAGCTCGTGAGAACGAAATCCTTACCATGTTGGATGGATTGAAAGAGACAGTACCGGTATGTACCTTCTTCATTATTGATCGGTTATCTCTGCACTCTGCACTCTGAACTTATAATGAGAGGCGAATTTAGAGTCCCTCAAACATCTGAAATCATTTAGAGTAAGCTTGTTTTTCAAGGATTATTATTTTTTACTCTCCTCTGGAGATGTTTGAACTCCGTACATCCAATGCACAAGTAGAAACAGGTGTCATTGCAAAACATGAGTTGAACACATACTTGTATGCCGGTATCACCAAGATACCCATATTCTATTGAACTTAGAAAACTTAAGATATTCATATTCTCAAACTTTCCAACTGCGATAGTCCGTTCAATTATATAATCTTGAGTCTTGAATAATTCTTAAAAATTAAGATTCTAAACCTCCTTTTGCTCACAATTTCTAAATATAAGGAAAAAATTTCTTGTTGAATAAAAAGAAAGGAAGTATTCTGTTTATTAAATCATACTTGAAGAAAGTATCACACACCTCTTCTCTTCGCATTTAAAATAATGTTTTGAAAAAAAGATATCCACACTATTTTTTGTGTGTGTGACCTGGCATAACCTTTTTCATAGTCAAATCAACCAAAATCAACAAATCAGGATTTTCTACTTAACATTGAGTTGTTTACAATTTGGTATTTCAACATAACCCTGGTCAACCCCGAACCCAATCCCTTAAAGAATGTAGAAATGTATTTCAGTAAGAGCGATAGAGGAATGCTACTGTACTCAATTGAAATGTTTAAAGGGGAGAGGTGTTCGAGAGAGTGGACACGGTAATGTTTAAAGGGGAGAGGGGTTCGAGAGAGTGGACACTGTAATATAGGAATACTTTTCGTATCAATTTATGTAGAAAATCACAACAAACCCGCCCGTATCATTGTTCGATATTGATTCACCTGTTCTATTGAAATCGATCGAGATACTTGGTTATTGTTTGGTTGTTGCTTTCTTTGGTGGTTTAGTATTTGGATGCTATCTGTCTTGGCGAAAAAGAAAAACTGCTACAGTTTACCCAGCAGAAGAAGATCTACGTGATATAGGTAGAAGTCGTCTTTTATGTTTATATTCAGTATAGGAATATTCTCGAACGGGCGAAGCCACATAATAATCTAAAGGTTACACGTTTTGATTATAAGAAACCTAGTTCTACAAAAGCTTCTCTGCGTAGTTGTAAAAGGGTCTTATTTAAATGGAAAGTTAGAAAGTTGATCTCAATTACCTCAATATACACAAACGCATGATTTACTGTTCATATCGTCTTCTTTGGTTGACAGTCAAAGGTTTCAAAAATGTTTCTTATTTTAGAAAAAGTCACAACAATATAATGGTAAAAATTTCTCAACTTTTGAAAATACTACATATCTGTTTCTTATATAAGAAAACGTGGAAATAAGATTTTATCATTATGAGCGAACGATCCTTGATATACGTTCGTTAAAATATCTACCAATTTCCCGTTTAAAACAATGCCATTTACCATTTAGCTTTCGTGCAATTATATACCCCCAAAAAATTATATGTTATGACGCCATTAGGAGGATGGGTTGCCCTGTTCTTCGACTGGAATTTTTATAAGTCGAGAATCGCCGATAATATTTTCTTAAGAATTCTTTTTATAATTTATGATAATTACATTACACACTTTTCACAATGTAATTATATATTTTTATTAATCGTTAAGAAATTAAGAGGAATATTCTAAGAATAATTTAACTCGCAAAATTTCATTTCACTCAAACAGTAGAGGTCCTCCATTATCGCCTAGTACTTAAGAACGGAGAAGGCTTCAGATCGGATTTACGGATAGGTGTTAATTTTAAATTGTCTGTTACTGTTCTTTTGTTGTATTTAGTCCAAGAATACCAACCACTTTGGGAGGAGATCAACCAATTTGTTTCTATCATGTCCGACCGAATGAATCAACTATCTAAGAAAGCGGATAGAGACCGACTCAATCTATATAAGGATAAAGGGTGGAGCAGTCTCAAAAAGCAGAAGAAAAAGTTTAAGCTGTACAAACGCCGAAACAAACAGGCCGTCAAATCACACGACCGGATCGCTAATGAGATTGCACAAACCGGAAATCTCTCTCAGCTTATTGAGCATATTTCGAAAAACTTTAACAAACGCCTCTCCCTCCACCGCAAGGTTGATAGGAGTAAATCCTACTTGTCTATTGTTGATGAAGACGCAGAAAGTGCGACAAAAGAAGATATTGAAATGAGGGAAAAACGCAGGGAATCGTTTGTTGCGATTATGGAAGAGAAAGAAGAAGACACAACAAGTAAAGCAAATGAATATCAACAAGTTGAAATAACACCAATAGAAACTTTGGCGTGATTCTACTTGTAGTTTTTTTTACTGTTTTATTTTATACTATGACTACTCGAGAGCTAATTTTCACCTAGCAAGAACACGACATTAAAACAGTTTCAACGTCCATACAACGTCGTTCTAACGTCGTGTGCTGGATGGGTTTCAATTTCAATAAAAGGTACGAGTTTGGGGTCTACATGAAGCAAGAAAAACAAATTCGTTGTCGTTGTCAATATTGGTGTACACTTGAAGTGAAACGAGACATTTCAGTTCATTTCAAAAGGAAAAATGGTGAAAATGTTTTTTACTTTTTTTTACAAATCTACTACTACTAACCATTATAACTTATGTCAAACATCTGTGAAGGAGAGCTTGCAAACCTATTGTCTTAAAGTTCTTTCAAGGATAACTACTTTTTCACTCTCCTCCAGAGATGTTTAACTCACTCTGGATCTACTAACAATTATAATTTCCATTTATAGTACTTCGGTTCATAAAGATTTGCACTTGTATAAATTAATTTGCGCTTTACAGTTTCCATAGAGACCATGTTTATAATTTAATGTACATAGATAACCAAACATTTTATAATCAACATGTTGTTTCGTAATAACAACTTTTTAATTAGTATTTTTAATAAGAATATAATAAGAAAATAATTAAAAATAATCTGTTCTTCTTACCCAAACTAGGAAGACAAGGCCCTTGCCACACCTGTGCTTTTTCACTCTGATCACGAACATTCAGTTACTAAGTCCAAAATACTTCAAGTGAAATTTTCTCAACACCCATCAAGGATGTTAAAAAGCGTACATCCTTGCACCCAATTACTCTTCACCAATGCGACACAAAATCTTGACCCAATCTGTTGATTTTTTGAGTGCACTCCACCGCATATGTATTATGTGAGCGTTTTTTCGTTTTAAAAGAAAGTAGTATAAGAGAGAAGTCAATGTGTTAACATCTATTTTTGAAAACGGAAATTCAACTAAGAACTCAACGTTAATATTCGCTAGTGACAGAATACAATCAATCAAATCAAAGAATCAACATAATTTTATAATTTTTTTGCCTGACCAAAATTTTATGTACTATAATGTAAGATTGCATTTCATAAAATTCTACATAATTTATATAATGAAAATCAAAATGTAACACACGTAACAATAAAACTTTAAATTGAAGCGAAATTGCTGCAAAAAAACTTTCGCATAAATGAACTTTGCAAAACAAAAAGGAACGTCAACACGATTTCGTTACAAATTAGAAAAAGAAAAAAAATCATAAAACGGAGTGGAGGTTAAAGCCCCAGCTATATCTCCAAAAGTCAAATCAGATAACATAACGCTATTTTTACATTCTATTAGATTTGGATATTACGTGCACCTTGTTCTTTAAAATTTTAATTGATTTATGCTCAAATCGGGCTAGTGTTTCATTACCAACATCATTTGCATATATTTGTTGAGTAGTGTCGATCTCAATTTAACAGCTAACACAAATTAAATAATAAAACCAAGGAAAAACATGTCATTATTAGTCTCGTTTTCCCGCACTACAAGCACCAATTGTAGTGTTGGTAGTAATAATTAAAAAACAAAACAAACATCTTTCGATTTTTTGTTTATTTTTTCTTGGCCACACCGCCAAAGACGAGTTTCTCTAAATTCATAACAGGGAACTCTACGAATATTGCAAGTAAGAATGACCACGCAAACGTCATCACAACCAGTGCCACAGTGTAATAAACCTGAAAAAAATAACCAATATAAAAATATAAATTCAGACGTTTCTTAATATTTCATAATTTTTGAGGCCCAAAAGTTTCTTATAAACTAAACTTAAAATCAGATTGTACAGTGTATACAACCAGAGGCGGATCCAGAGTGCGTCAAACATCTCCGGAGGAGAGTAACAAAGTAGTAATTATCCTTGAAAAAAACCTTAAGATAATTTGATCTCTCGTTCTCCTTCACAAATGTTTGCGCACTCTCACTTGATCCACCTCTGACAACATTATGTTGTGCAACATTGAAAACAACACAAAGCTATAATTTCGAATGATTGTTATCCTTATAATATATACAATATATATGATTAATGGTTGTTATATTCTATTATACACTATTATATTAACTTCAGGTACAAAATATGAAGCGTTCATTACTGACTATTTTGGAAGAATACAGTTTTTAAGGCTAAGATTTCAGTAGAAAGTTCAAATTTCGATACCAAACATGTTTACTAGTATTCGAAAGGGGATTTAATTCTCTTTCCTAGAAGCATCAATTATCAAATTTCAACTTGAAGTTTACATCTTCTGGAAGCAGACACCCTATTTTGGGCAAGTATACTTTACATTGGCGCATAAAGGGTAAAAAATTAGCGCTTTTTTAGCCCTGTTGTTCTTCTCGGTTTTTTCGTTATTCGAATATATTAAAAGGTTGCCTACAACTTCCACGATTAATACTTACGAAAATGACGTTCTGATAATGCAGGGGGTTATCAAAGGATCCAAAGAAGTGAGCCACAGCAAATGGATGGATTAGATAAGCTCCATACGATAAACGACTCAAAGGTATCCAACCACTCCATCCCAAGAAATCGTTTACAAGACCTTGTGAGTAAAAGAAAATTAACAGGCATTGTTTTAATATTAAATTAAAGTTCTAATATTTTGAATTAAACGGCACCGATGCAACAAATAAACGAATATCAGATTCCATATGAATCTTATTTTGATTGTATGTTACAAGAAGCACACAAATCGACGATCTCCTGTGTAAGGAGACAAGAAAAAAAAATCGAGTGAGATTGTGCTGTGAGTTTATGTACATTGACAAAAAATTGCAATATTAATAAGATTTTAGTAGACTAGCGAACCAATAGTTAATTAAGCAACATTTAGAGATTGTACGGGGAAAGATCAAAAGATGCATAAAATATCGAGAGAAAGCTCATTTCGTATCAAAATATCTGTTGTACTAAACGCCGTTACCAATCTACAGTTCTGGCCTAGGAGCTAATCTAGATGCTAAGCGTCTAAAAAATTCGCACGCACGATGAACGCTTATATACCTCCGTGATTATTGTGGCATGCATAGATGACCCATGCGATACACAACGACCAGATAAAACGAAAGAATGTTCCATACAACATCTCTTCGCCATCACTGAAGAATGTGGGAGGATCTTTATATGTCTTGTACGGCCCGTAGACAATTATGTAACCAATCAGAATGGCCGATAACCATGCCAAGAAGATGATCAGTTTGCGCTGAATTTCAAAAATGAATTAATAAAAACTGTATATTCTACGGACGTCCCTAAAATGCTTCAAAGAAATAAGATAAGTTAAGGATTTAGCTCTAGAGTTATAATGAGATGTATATATATATATATATATATATATATATGAGATATTATTGATAAAAATCTTTGATGTTAGACGTTAGATGTCTCTTTGTGGGTACAAAAGTAGTTTATCAAGACGTCTGGGATTTTTGTGCACAAGGTTTCGTGATATATGACACAATGTGGTCAGGTGAAAAAAATTAAACAATTATTGTGAAGATTACGTATCAATAAAAAGAGTGAACAGAACAAACATTTTCAAAATCAAAGAAAATAAATGGGATTACGAGGATAATTCCTGGTTATAATTTATCAAAAATAAAATGAAAACATAAAAATTCTGCAAACCCAACCCAACTTTTTATAAAGCGCGTAAAAAAAAAAACGCTTAACATTTATAGTTTGGCGGAGTAAAGCATGG
Source organism: Dendronotus venustus (assembly GCA_031834005.1). Taxonomy (NCBI): domain Eukaryota; kingdom Metazoa; phylum Mollusca; class Gastropoda; order Nudibranchia; family Dendronotidae; genus Dendronotus; species Dendronotus venustus. Next base: position 20,549 of record JAUEKX010408422.1, read on the forward strand.
TTAAGAACTGAAACAGGTTTTTTTTTTTATGAACTGCAATAGATGAAAAATAAGTTCTATTCAAGTTCTATAAATCACATGGCCCTAATTAACAAAGATTGTTCATCATATTACCATCGTTTTAACGTCCATAAAACATCGTTATTCTAACGTCCTGCACCTGCTAGGAAACGTCATAATAGAAATTTCGCGCCGTTTAAATTTAAATGTTGTATCTGCAAAATTACATTCTACGAAATACATAAGCAAAATATTAAATCCTCCCAAAAAAAGTATTTTCTTAAAGTATGACAAAATTAAAATCAATATCTAAGTTACCTTTGGAATTGCTTTCAGGGAGAGTTTTCTGTTGAACACATACCCCAATAATAAACCAATCAAATAAGGTTGAATACGTGTATACGGTTTAGTATAAACGCTATCAGTACCTCCATTGTCTCTAAAAATGATGGAGATAAAAGTAACCAATCAACATGTAGGAGATAGGAGATAAAAAACTGCAAATCAATAGGAATTTCTTACAAACATATTGTCTCACAACTCGTTGAAATACTTTGAAAAAGAAAAACTCGGACTTAAATATGAAATACTAAACAGAGGTCGAATTTAGAGGACCTCGGCGAAGGAGAGTTGAAAGACAGTTATCTTGTAGCTTTTCTCAACAGATAATTGTCGTTTTGTTCTCCCACACATGTGTTGGCCGATCCTCAAGATCTGCTTCAATTAGATCGTAGTTTTTCAAACATTTTTTTATTGTTGTTATAATTTGAACATTCTAATACTTAACAATTTTTGGTTTATAATTGTAATAGCCAGGAGGCCCGGTGTGGCTTACCGGGCTAAACCTCGGCGCCTCCGACCAAAAACACAAAACGATGCTATAACACAGTATACTCTTGATATGTGGGACTTTTGCTAAAATTGAGACCGAATTTAACAATTTATCGTTCCTTGAACTTCCTTACTAAAAGAAATACTTCGGTTAATTGGGACATTCGCTAAATGTAATTTTTTGGTCCCTTGAGAGTCCCACTTAACGGGAGTATAGACATTATCCTTGTTTTCGCTGAGATCTGTTTTTCGAACTTACTTTCTTGGATTTCCATCGATCAGATGTTCAGAGTTGACCATTGGAAGATCGAATACACCAATCAAAATTGCTGTAATTATCATGGAGATGACACACAAAACAAAGATGAAAACAAACACAGCAATGGAGCCCTTTTTCTGTCCACGATACCTACTCTCTATCCTAGATGATAAATTACGTTAAATATATTTGATTATGTATACACATCTTTGCCAATTTCGCAAAGAACTTATTGATCTCGTAGAATTAAAAAATAGTCAATAATAAATATTGACAAAAAGCTTAAAAAATTGATTGTAGAAGTAATGTTAGTGTCAACATAACAGTGAATTTGTCCGACATTCTAGGTCTCTGCTTTGTAGCCTCTCCGTATAAAAACAAAATCCGTAAAATCACTAGAAAGTTACTTACTTGCGAATAGCATACAAGAGGAATGGGGCGAGAATGTAGAATTGCATATCATTGGCCAAATACCACGTCCAGGTCATACACTATAAATATATACAAAAAAATGTATGAAATACATCTCTCCATGCGTGCTTATTGAAGAATGGGACTTTATTTATCTCGGGATAAAACCTTTTTATCCGGGAGTGAGCGGTTATTGGGGAGTGGGGTTTGTTCGGTAAAATTGCCTCTAAAAATTAGGCGGAAATATTTACATTTTCCGACATTTTCTGCGGATAGAAGTTGTTGATATAGAGCAAATTTGTCCACCAATAGTCGTAGCAAAGTTGTTGTTCTGTTGCCATGGGAGACAGTATTTTAATTGGTCCGTTGATTAGGTAAGGGATAATATTGGTCCAGAAGAGCAAGACTAGCATATAAACTGGTGTCAACCTAAGGCAAGAAAAAAATAAGAAGATAACTTATCAGTTACAACATGAAACCATATGTTCCACTCTGAATATGATAAGAGATTATATACCTTATCAGACAAAATTATGTCGTAAAAACATATTGGCTAGGCAAATGTTCGAAATATTCATCAATATATTCGTCATAATATATCCAACGAATAAATTTGAAAAAAACGCTAAATTTTAAAAATCTTCAATGATCTTTTTCCTAGAAATGAATTTGAGAATTTGCATCGGACAAGATTCTCGTCTTCGAATTACATCTCATAAATGGCCTCATAAAAGTGTCTTATAATTTTATCTCATGAAATGCGCACTGCAAAAAATGCGCACTCTCGTGGAATGTGCCGATAGAAATGTATATGTAGAAATGGTGACTTATTAAGACCAGGGAGTCATGTACACACATACAATTATTAATGACGATCCCTGTTAAAATTCACAGATGCAGTAGAAAAAATCGTTTGTATGACAAAAAGCTGAAGAAGTTTCTACTTTTCATTCAACGAATAACGACCGTCACATTCTCGACCAATAGATTTTGGATGATTGATACCATTTTGTACGTTTATCTGCACGGTTTTTTTTTTTCACCTTTGCTTCCATGTGAGATCAAGATTTCGACGATCGTCTTAAAAAAATAGTCTAGTGGAAATGCACCTTTAGAGAATCTTTTTTTGGTCGTGATATCACTCGGAACACACCTACAGACACCTATATACAGTGTAATCTCTTTAAGTGAGACTCAAGGGACCGATAAAAAGTGTATTACGTAGAGTGCTTATTACTTAACCAAATTCTTTAATAGTGTAAGAAAATCCAAGTACTGCATACAGGTTGACCAGAAAAGATATTTTCTATTCAAAACCCAAAAATGTTGTATATAATTATTTAGGTTTTACGATCAGTGAGGATAGAGCATAATCATCACTTCTAAAAGCTAATTGATTAAATATTATCTTGAGTAGCTACAATTTATAAAAGGTTGCAGTAACATTTTTTCCTGGTCATCCTGTAGATGTCCGCTGTATTACTTAACGAGTACGTAACAGTATGTGGAAATGGCGACACAGTTCAGGAACGTTGTGTTCACAAGTGACGTTAACGTCATAATGCGGCTTACCGCAGGAAACGATGGATGTAGAATACAAGGATGTTGATCTTTCCGTCTACACTTTTATCCATCTGTTTGAAAGACAAGTACGCCACCAATAATCCACTGTAAAATAAATAAACAAAAAAAGAGTTACTTTTATGGTCAAATCGTTGAATATACGGGACAGGCTTACCTGATATCCAGATCCAGTTTTTTGCAAGTCAGCACGCTGCGCTGTGGAGGTCAACCGGAAAAGCCTGACAAAGTTTTTTCTGACAAATCCCAATACAACCTGCTTAATTTCGGGATCTGGGACTGGTGTTTACTTCGATTTAATTGGTTCAGAGACGAAAATTGTTTGCTTCAACATTCTGGTCTTAATGTATTTTGTAGAAAAAGCGGCATCTCTTATCTACCTCTGGGGGTATTACAATTATAATCACAACTTCGTAATATTTTCTAATAGTTTCGGCATCACTAACCGACACACGCGTCCTCTTATATAATACGATTACCGAAATTACCTCTAGCCTCATTCTCATGTGAAATAAGAATTAAAGTAAGAATAAAAAAATACTAAGTAAGAATTCTCATGTTTTGTCCAGTATTCTAGGTGGCTTATAGTTTTTCTTTATAAAAACCGGAGCCTAACTTTAAAAACCTCCGAAGCCTTAATTTAAATCATAATTAACCTTAAATATAGTATTAATTTTTATTAGCCTTGTTAGTGGTGCCATCATATTAATTTTCCTTTTTGAATGTGTGAGAAGAGATACAAAGATTCGAATGACAAGCCAGGCTATTATACTGACTTCTTATGAGAAACAAAAACATTCTCCTACCTGAGCAAAAAGAATGTATCTACAGAAACATGAGCGTTCATAATGGTTTGGAAGGTATATTTGTGGAACAGATTCTTCGTTTCAAGTCCGTTGTCTGAAAAATATAAATATAAAAATGAGGTAAATAATTTCAGTGATACAGATTTTTAAAACGTTTTAAGAACGTCCATTTGTCGTCTATTGTATGTCTGCAGTCGAGAAACTGAAAATGTTTGTATACACGAAGATAATAAATTTTCGATAACGATGTTATAAATACATCGTTTTAACGTCCATACAACGTCGTTTTAACGTTCATACAACGTTGTTCAAACAGCGTATACTGGCTGGCTTACAACTTTTTGGATGGATCATAAAACTTTCAAAAAACTTATAGATCTAATAATAAGAAGACAGTGTTGTTCTGAGTTTTTAATGTGACTTGAACCCCTAAAGTTGTACATTGTACGTAAAAAATGAGTCAAATATCGTTAATTGGTCATAATAACGATAATGGATTCACGTACAAATTTTGTACCGGCCTATTTTAAGTGAAATACAAAATTACCAAGTGGTGCTCTACCAAGCGCCATATAGATGTGTCCTATGATCACCCAAGAGATAGTGATGACCCGAATGCCGTTCAACGTCTTGATGGTTCCTTTAGCTGACGAGGTTGACAAAATAGTCGCCATGTTCTTCTGGATAGCAAAACACGCAAAGAAAGCCTTGATTGGATGTGCTGTAAGGTAAGAAAATCACAATGAATTAGTACCTAGATAACGTCACACAAAAAGAGAAATACTGCAACCTGATTGGTCAATTGGTAAAATAGCCGGATATTATTAAAATTATTATTATGATGTAATTTCATAATCTCAAATTTGAAAACTTCCCTTAAAAGGGTATAAGTTCTAATAAGAATTTCTACTCGAAAACTTGGACACATCTCCACAATATTGACACAATAATAGGTAAGTCATACACAAATAGATTTATTGGAGAGACAATGCCTCTTACTTTTAGCTTTTTGAATATCAACTGTTGCATTGCTATTTTTCGCGCCGCTTTCTCCACCATCATTGAGTTCCTCATCGACGGTATCGTCATCTCGATGCAGTGTTTGTTGTGATATTGAAGTGGAGAGATCATTGAATTCGATGTTTTTGTTGGTGATCACTTGAGCTTCGGTTGGTCTGTCAGATGAAGAAGGCGGTGACTTGATGAATTCCAAGACCGAACCAAGAAGCGCCAATGTCATAAAAATTGCACAAATAACACTGAAACATAAAAGAGTTTTTGGTGGCTCTTTAATTTTGCAAATGACGAATATAATGTAATTTCAGGGGGGAATAATTTTCAGGATTGTTGATACATAAAACATGACTTTTCTATAAGAAAATTAGGGTTTTTTTTTTTTACAAAAAAATATTTCACATAAGGATTTAATTATAAACACACTCGAGAAATTAAGGAATTTAATTCAAAGTTAATAGTACACGACGTTAGAACGACGTTGCATGGACGTTGATATGACGGCAAACATTCAAAATTACGTTGTTTAGATGTCCTTTTAACGCCGTCAAAACTTACAGTGTGATTGTGAATCCTTTAGAATAACTCGTTTCATTTTCACAAGTGATTTTCGACACAACTGAATCTGTTGGAAGTTTGATATCAACTTGTTCAAGAGCTTGCCCTGTATCAAATTATAAAAATTCAAAATCATTATACTGTGATTAAAGCCAACTTCTTCAAGATTTTTAATGTTTAAGTAAACTTTTATGGTTTGAAGAGAATGAAGCAGAGGTGGATCTAGAGTGCTAGAAATCAATTATCTTAAGGGCTTTTTCAATGATGACTACCTTTTTACTCTCCACTGGAGATGTTTGATACCCTCTGGAACCGCCTCTGATGAAGTATCTCATGTCATATTTTAATCATAGTCACATAGAAAAACACAACAAAAATGGAGCAATCTGAGGTAGTGGGGGAGAGCATAGAGTAATGACCATTATTCTAAATCTAATTTTGCTTATCATTACTCTAGTACGTACCAACAAAATTCTCACACGATGTGTTTATAACATAATCACTGTATCTATATTTATATTTATATTCAACTCAAAAGAAAAGTTACCGATCACAACAATAGCAACATCCAACATCACTTTGAAATCATTCTCAGAACATCGGTGAGGAATACATGAGCCATGCATGAGAGGGATCTAAAAAAAAAAGGATCTCGTGGATTTCTAAATTCTGCAGAAAGAGAACATAACAAAAAAAATTATCGAAAAATCCCTCCTTTTTCCTAATACTGAATGTGAACCTTCGCATCCTCTAAACCCCATTATGGCAAATAATATTCCATTCTTGAATAAGCCGACAAGAAAAAGTTATCTAAATTCCCTGTAATTTCCCACTGATTAGTTGATCTAGAGGCGTACCTAGAGGGTAGGTAATATCTGCGAAAGAGAGTGAAAAACAATTATCTCTCAGCTATTCTCAAGACTTATTTTGCTCTCCCACATATGAGTTTACTGATTGTCTGGAATAAAGTTTCAAGATGTACTAAATTATTATAACATAGCAGGCTAATTTTGAAAAGAAGAAAAAACTTATCTAGCCAGCATCAACCGCAGAACCAGACTTACCGAGCTGTTAACCATTGAAATTTGTGATATACAATATCTTGCTGTATCAATTTCTTTGCATTCGTCGTAAGCCCCTAACCACCAAATGTTTCCCATGGCGATACGTGATTGCGGTTTGCCCCAAGCATCAAACACTTTATAAAGAAACAAAAAAGATAATTTATTATAATTTATCATTTAGGTAAGCATGATAAATCTCCACAGGACCATAGCGAATAGTTTTCATTTATGGTATGTTAACTTTATAAAGAAAGATTCTGGTTTTATTCAAAGTGACACCATAAGAGCAAGCCTAGCCGCATTAATTTTGGCAGTGTAAGAACCGGGGCTAAGTTTACTTTAGGGTCTTATTTTCACTATGCTGACTTGTTTACTTTGTATGGACGGCAAGTCGAAAAACTGACTAAACAAATTAGCAGATTAAATTACTGGTCAAATACAAGGACCTTATAAGAACCAATTGTATTATTTACTAAAACCAAAACTTAACTCAGCCAAGCTGGCGGCAAGTCAAAACAACGTAACTACGATGCCGTATCAACGTTCATACAACGTCGTGTACTGACTAGTTATTTGTTAAAAAAAATCTCACTTTTAAAAACAGGATTCTGTAGTATGCTTGTCCCACTCTGATTGCTGGCCAAAGCAATTTTACCAAGTTCAACGGCGCATTCTGGTGTGATAGGCAACTGCGTCATCTTGCCTTGACTTGCACCCTCCATCAGTTTCTTCCAATCTAAACTTTTCAGCAGCTTTCCTACGTCAACTTGCTTTACAATCTGCATCATGATACTCCTCAAATTGAAATCACCAGTTTTGATGGCGTTCTTTATGATGCTGTCGATTTTGATGCTCTTCACCAAATTATCGAGATCCAGCAGAGAAATTACCTTTTTTTTTTGGAAAACAATAATAACGAGTTAGATTCAATGTTATACAAACATGGCAAATGTATTACGAAGTGACATTTTCATTTCATTTTCAAGTGTTCAATATAAATGGTTTATAGCATTTTAAATTTTGAATGAAATATATTTGAATGCTTTAAAATGAAACGAAGGCTCTATTAAACCCAAGCCACTCGAAAAATTATTCGATTTCTGGTCAATCGTTACGGCTTTATGCATAAACCTTTACGTATCCAGGCCGATTATAACTTGGACTTCTGTAACTATGGTTACGAAAAACATAAAACAAAATGTAATCAGTCATACGATTACATAACTTAATATATAATGAGTATAAGGGGAAAACGTTGTATGAACATTAATGAGACGTCAAAAAAACGTTGCAAGCAAGCTGTGTGTAATACTCAATGCTGTTCTAACTCACCTCCAAGATAATAGGATCAATACCATAACTCTTCAATATCTCTTTCACTTTCGCATTCTCCAGGAAATGTTTGATGTTAATATTCTTCAGGATCTCATCAATGGTTACCATATCCAACATCTTCTCCAGAGCCGCCTGCATTGTTCCATTGACCGAGTTCACCAACAACTTCGACCAGGCTTTTGTGTCGATCACTTTCAAGAAGTCTCCTAGCTTGAAATTCTTGAGAAGCAATTTCACAAGACTCGGCTCCATCTTTAAATTGGTGCGAATGAATTCGGCAACAACTGGATGACTGAAGAGCTTGTCAAGGTCAACGCTCAGGAGGAGCTGATCGATATTGGTGTTATTCAACAGTACCCGGATGTAATCTTCGTCCGTATTCGCTCTCAAATCTCTGATCAAACCGGGCACATTGAACGACATTAAAAACTTGTTTAACTGCACACTCTCAATCACCAATTCAATCAAATTTGGATCCAGTTTTGTTTGGTTTAACAACCTGGCAATTTCCGGAATACGGAGGATATTGTAGATTTTGAAGTCCGGCAAAAGACGATCTAAGTCAATGTTCCGAACAATGTACTGATAGAACTCTAACATGCTTGTTCCGTTGAATTTCAACAATTTACCGAAATCAATAGCCCTTAGTAAGTCGTTCAATTTGATGCTGTCCAACAGAGACCTAATGAAGGACGGAGTGATGCCAACTTTCTGCAGGTATTGTACTATCTGGCTCTGGTTCAACATGGCGTCGATGAAATGGTTGTAATCCAACAGGTCTGCTAAACTGTTTGCGTTGATGCTTTCGATAATTGTTTTGATGTAGGTTGTCAGGTCTGTGTCTGTGTTTTGGCTATTCGCATACTTCATAGCGGCTGCCACAACCTTGTTGAAGTCAAGTGCCTTCACGAGTTCATCTGAATCAATCTTTCCTATAATGTCTAACAGTTTCTCAGACACTCCAAAACCACCGGCGAGCTGTTTAACTAATACATTGTTGGCAATATTCTCGATTTTCACTTGTTTTACAAACTCGTTGTAGTCAACATATCGGAGAAGAATCATATAGATATCGTCACTGGATACCAACGTGGCATTGACATACCCTTTGATGTCAATGGCTTTCATCACACTGTTAATATTGATGAAGGTGGGTAAAACATTGATTGGTATTCCGGAGTTCATCAAGGGCTTTATCAAGTACTCGTTAGACAGTAAAGCAGAGAAATCGATGTTCTGTCCTTTATCACTCAAGAGGATAGAGTCTAACGTAAACTGCAGCAATTCAGCTTTGGTTGTTGAAGGTTTAGCACTCTTCGATGCAAGTTGTTTTAAAACATTTGTCAAATTCAGGGCGTGTGTACCGTCTTTTAACTTGATGGTGGATAGAACGAAAACAATATAAGGTCTCTGGATACCGACCCCTTTCATAGCATCTAGGAATACCGCATCTTCGAACAAGGTGTCTTTATCGAGTTTCTGAATCGTTTCGTCGAGACTGGTCGATTGGGAGACGTTTGCAACTCGTCGGTAAATCGCATTGAAGTCTGGAAGCGTGCTGGATAGATCGCCAGCAATGGGGGAAATATTTCCCAGAATGCAAGCAACGATTATTATCACAAACGGGGCAGTTTGCGCCTTCATTTTCATTACTAAACAAAAAACAAGAACAAAAATAATTATTTGTCAGTAAATATACAACAAGATGCTTTAGTGACTCAAATAAGGTGATTACAGAAACCTGCGTGTAAGGATTGTCAGGAGTGCGTCAATCATCTCCGGAGGAGATTAAATCCGCAGATGTTTGATGCACTCTAGATCCGCCTTTGAATGCTACCTTTGCCCCTGTCTTCGACCTTGTAGGAAACTTTATTTATGCGGGATGAGTAATTTTCTATCTTTGTATATTAGAGTTGCTTTGTATTAAAAACTAGTTCGTTAGCCTACAAAAACATTTATAATCAATCTTATTGCATTTTATGTGAACCATTTGTCAACCAAGCGAATAACCAAACGAATACTATGAAAATTGTTTTGACTAGAACATTATGAGATCTGAAAGCTGGCATTGAAAGTTCAAACTAGAGCTTTAAAATATTTGTAAATAAAGTGTAATGGTGTCCAGAATAATGTAAAATAAAACACTGTATAAATAAACAGACAAACTAACAGAGAGAAGGGAAGCTGGACTAAACGCAACAATTAGCAAAAGTACACGCAGCAGAGACGTAAACAAACATATGTGTAGAACTAAAAGATAGTTAATTATTTATTTATTTATTTATTTTATTATTTGAATATTTATACAGGGTATATACAACACTTCAGAAAATATTTACAAGTAAAAAAATTCTGTTATCAATGTGTTGATTTCCACTCTCCTTCGTAGATGATACCGACTCTCCAAATACGCATTAGCGCGATTATTATGGTCTAACTGGTCTTTAAATTATGATATACTCTCATACTTAGAACAATAGCACGACTAGTCAAAGTTCTACTGAGAAGAATATTATCAACAAAAATAATGACATTTTAGGTAAAAATGCACTTCTTCGCATAGTTTTGACCAGATCTAATTAAGTTTCTAACACTATCTTGCTCATGATCGTGGAACACAATTGGCTTGAGTAATCATAAGTTGCATATATCCAATAGAATGTGCACAGCACGGGTAAATTAGTCACCAGATCCCTAATATCCGGGGATCCATAATGGCAGCCGAGAATGGTAGGTAGTTGGTATCATAATGAACAAATATCGAGTGAGTAATATTCGAACTGTGACTTTTAATTTCATGTTTATAAAATTCTATTTATATTTTGAGGTTTTTGTGAATCCCATCTCGCAAATGACAAAATCGTATTTGTAAATCAAGTATCTTGTTAGCCGCTCTAAACGCCG
>JAUEKX010408423.1:7299-17615 GCA_031834005.1 Dendronotus venustus
AAATGAATCGAGGAGTAATAAATGTTCATGGAAAAATGTTCCTACTCGAACATCATCTTCTTAAATATCGTCTTAAAAACGTATTTGGCCCTTAAGACAGGATTCCAGTATAAAATAATTGTGAGGTTTTCTTTGAGTGTACTTAGCCAAATAAAATAAGGATTTTATGGTATGAATGGTACGGTATGGAATAAACGAATATCAGGCTGAAATTTCAACTAGTAAACATTAAAGAATTTTAAAAATATACTCTAGCTACAATGATTTGTTTTGACAAAAATAATTTATGTATTCAATAACTTGAATAGAATGTTGGAGATTTCATCTTTTCATTGTTTGCTCTTCTAAACAAGGAAATTGATGGAATAAAGAAGAAATCCAAATTAATCTTTCCATTAAACTATTCCTGTCTATTTTACTTCTCGTGCTACCACTACTAAAAACATCCGAAAAACTAAGCATCAGCTCCCTGAACAAGGATTAAGGAATTCCTTGAGTTTTGAGCTGGCTGACTCACTTCCAGAGTTAACGGTAATTCAACACAAAGAAGGAATTTCCAAATGTTTATAAATAATGTTGCCTAGCTGATAATCCCATATATCGATCGCATCGTATCACAAAGTCAATATGGTTACCAAGGAAACCTTTCCGTAAATTACAAACAGGAATGATGTAAGGATATTTGAGAGATTTAAAGGGGTTTGGCTCAGTTGTTTATAATTTATAAGAAACCGAAAAAGGTCAAACCTCGAGGTCTTACTGACTTTCTAACTCAAGTTTGCAGTTTGCAATCTTTCAGATAACATAAGCTTATCGAATTGTTTTAATGAAGGACGAAGCTCACAAATTAAGAGGAAGATTTTGATCTTTTTTAATTAAAAAATTTTTTTTTTTTAAAGTTCAGAATTTTCTCCTAAACAAACAGAAGGATTTTTTAAGGTTCGATTCTTCCAGTACTTCAAAGATCAGCAAATAAATCCTTAAGTTATGACGTAATCTTAACCATTACTCACACGATGACATAAACAATTATTATGAAGGCAGGCTCAGAAAAATAATTTTACAGCAAAAGAATCTATTGTTTTAAAAGTGATTTCTCTTATTTGCCTTGTGTATTAAATAAAATTTCGAATCTTAATGTTCTTAAGGCATATAACAATAACGAATAGAAATTTTAATACAAAATATAATTTCTACCATTTTTGGTGATTGCCAGTCCTAAACGTATATCAGTTGTCGACTTATCTTATAGAAATTATAATTGCTTTTGTCAATAATAGCTTCGAAGTTTTTTTATAAATACTACGAACATATTGATAATAGATAATACATATGACAAAAAAGCTTTCACTAACTTGTATGGGCGTGTGGGCAAGCACTTGTTTCCAACTTGTTATCCAGATCTTTCTAATCAACCTCTCATATCTTGTCTTCTTTTTGTTCTTCAAGATGCCAACTGACATTTCTTTTCCAGAAACATTAAGCTCAAATTACTTGTTTTTTAACAGATTTGTTTTTTTTTTGTTTGTTTGTTGAGATGGTGTTGACTTTTTTTAATATTCATTTTAATTCTTTTCTTTTGAATATTTTTTTTTTATCTCTTTTATCTTGTTTTTCATTTCTTTTGTTCAACACCGTCATGTTTTTATAAATAAATAAATATACAATGAGCTCAAGGTAACCTGCCATAATACTTCGTTATTTATTTATTATTAAGTATCAAATTGTCTTTTCTTTTTTTAATTTAATTATTCTTTTGTTTTCATTTTTTCTCTTTTCTTTTTGGCAGGCTACCCTTCATGTCAATATAATACGTATTTCATATAATAAAAACCAATTTAATCAATTACTGTTACGCTACACGAGTTTACACCGGTATAGGTAGATAAAATGATCTTGGAAAAAGTATTTGCCACAATGAAGAGCTTTCAAAAAAATAATTGAAAAGATTCTTAAGAGAAAAAACAACTGAAATTAAATCCTCGTCAACAAACATAAACAATCCTGCACACACCTTCACCGATCATTACGACACGGTGTAAAAATTTCACTAACTAAAAATTTCGAATCGCGATAAAGGAACTTACGCAAATTTTATTACAATACTAGGAAAATAAAGTTAAAAACAATGATTATAATAGAAAACAAAACATGATAAACAAATATATAGGTAAACATGTGGATAGAGGATGGATGGAAGATTATCGTCTCCATGATCTGTCGATACTTTCACTATCTTCTTCGTCATCATCAACACCTTCCAACAACATGTCTTCTTCATCTTTGTCCATATCCTCCTGTTAGCGAAAGAAATGATAAGGTAAATAATGAACAGACTTTTATGTGAGGAAGCATCTCTCCGTGAAGATATTCCAAGAAATCAAATGGTATTGAGTGAATTTAAAATGGACCCTAAATAATCTTCATCTTGGTTGTCTCACTTCGGACTGAGACTACTAGTTCAGTATAACTAGAACTAAAATAATAAAAATACCTACCAAAAGCTCATCTTCTAATTCTTTATCCATGAGACTTTGACTGAGCGAGCGCGTCATTCGCCGTTGAATCTTCTGTGGACCAGCAGCAGTGTTAACACCAGGTTTGTTGGTTTGTCCAGTAAACCACGACAGCTGCAATTGCTTACCATTGAATTCGACACCGTTGATTGCCGCGACCTCGGCAGCCTTGCGATTAGGAAACGAGATAACCATTTTCTCGTTCGAAATCTCTTCAATTTGTTCAAGATGGCTGAAAGTCTACAAAATCCAATTAATAATGAAATGAAAACATAGAAATAATCCACATAGAAAAAAAAGAAACAATTTTCTGGACGAAAATAGTCACCCTTTTTATAATCATATAGGCGTAAAATAATAAGCATAACATGACCGTGGGAAACATATTTAAGCACGGTATCAAGATTACACTCTCTCAGCAATCATTAAAGCCAATGTTATTTCAAAATGTAGAAACTACACTACATTATATATTCCAATATAACTGATGCAGAAATAATACGTCCGAATAGTGATAATGATGTGACAAACAGAAGTGAAAGGGGCTGAAAATTCTGAGCATATAAGAAAGCATTTTTAACCATTTACACTAGCATAATTGAGATTTAAGTTCAATAATCATACCGAAAAAAATATGCATAATATAAACATATGTTAAGCCTTACATTGAAATGCTCAAGTACTTGATCTTTTTCATCTGCAGTGTATCCAGCAATCAATATCTTCTTAGGGCGATTATCGACAGTGGTCATATTGAAGCCACCACGACCACCCCTACCACGCCCTGCACCACGATACCAGTTTCCACGCCCTCTACCTCGGTAACTACCACGACCACCACGTGATGACTCATAACTGATCTAAAATTCCCAGAGACAACATTATTACTACAAAGAACTAAATTTCAAATTTGCGAGTCTTATGTATTTATATATTGATATATACTTTATAAAATAATCCTTACACAACCTTTATTAACTGAAACAAAACTTAAGAAATCAGTATTCAGATCCCATTTTAAACATTTAAAAAGTTTATGTAATGTATGAACATACCTCTTCTTTCAGTATTTGCAGATCTTTCTTCGCCTCTAATAGTTTTTCACCTTGTAGATTACCATGAATTATATCAATCTCTTTGTCTAGTATCTCTTTTCTTGTCTAAAAAGAAGGAAAACAAATCGATTAATCAATCTTTAAAAAATTTTTATTGAAGAAATTCATATTTAAGTATTAAAAATGTTAAAAAGTTCTCTAAAAAATATTAAAGAAGATTTATCTGGTAGTGACCGATTAAACGGAAAATTCTTAATTTATTAGCTTTGGCTATTGTTCTTATTTGCTAGGTTTCACCTTAAAAACAACTCCAAGGAAGCACTGTTAAATTTATATGTTTTATATTTTCAGTTACTTCGAATAAACCCAATAAAACAAAACGGCCTCTATATTAGGTTGTTTTAGTATTAGAAAACTGACATTGAGACCTAAATTATTTCATAAGCCCGCTTTATTTATATTTACCTAAAAAAATACAGTATATATAGTTCCGAAAGACTGCGATTTAATAGGAACAAAAAAGCTACAAAGCTTACATTATTATAAGGTTTGGCATGGTTATGATGGTTACTCTGAGCCTTGACTTTAGTGGCTTCTTCTTGGATCTCTTGCTTTAGTTTCTTTACAGCTGTATCACATGTGCTAAATGTCTAGGAAAAAGAAACATACAAGTTATCAAAAATGGTACGGTTAAAATTGTTATAATAATGACCTAGAAAAACACATTCGATTTCGAAAAAGAAATAACAGAATACAAAGTTACAATACAATACAAATTCAATGTTACCTTCATCAATTTGGTTTTCTCCTCTTTAGGTAGGCCTTTTTCTTGGAGTCTCTTCAAGATTTGTTTTTGTTTTTCTACCAGGTCTTCATAACTCTGTTGCTTTTTCCTTCTTAGCTCACTTTGCAGTTGTTCTAGTTTTTCCAACTCCTAAAAAAAGATATAAGTTGAGCGTTTAGATTCCATATTTGTAAATTCTCTCGTCAAAGTTTATTTATAATTTTACATTTAATTGTTTGTGTACATCAACCTCTAGTGAAAACTATTTAGTTTTTGTTATTACTTACTTATCAATTATAAGATTTTGATGGTTAAATCAAAGCTGCTTATCAAAGTATATTAAGTGCATAAACATATAATTTAATATCAAAACCGATATACCTTTTTCTTCTCCATTTGAATAAGTTTAGGGTCTGTCTTTGGATTTCTATATCTCAATTCATTTGAGGCAGCCACTTTCTTTGGTTCCGCTGGTTTTGACGATTCAGAAGTGTTCGATGCAGTAGATGAATTCGAAGCTGACCCCCGAGGCTTCACAAAAACGAAATAGAGAAAAAAATATTATAACCCTTCACCAACATACAAGATGCATATATGTTTGTTAATCTGTGTTAAAAAAATGTATAATATGCATATGAAAAAAATACAGGCAAGTCTGAGCAAGATTAATAAAATCAGTTAATTCAAATGATGGCGTCATGTCACATTACATCAATAAGCCACTTATCAACTTTCAAAACAAACGGAAACCATTAACGAACGTAGTAAAAAACGAAACAGATAGTTTGTAATCGAAAAGAGTTTTAATCAGGACTTACATCTTTGTCTTGATCTTTCTTATGCCAAAACATTTTGATGAATCGGTTTCCAAGGATTGCTTCGGGGGAACTGTACGCCGCATAAGCTTCACGATTTGTTGCAAACTCTATCAAAGCCCCATTAGGATCATTGCCAAAAGGAGTCTGAAAAATAAAATAAAATGAAATATATAATTCCCAATAACAAAGATTAAAAAGACTTGAGATGAAATAAGTGTTCTAAAGAATACATAAGTAAAAAAAATATATATAAAGGGATTTAAGCTTCGGCTACTCACCTGTAATTTAGTGATTGCACCAAATCTTTGAAAATGCTCACTTAGCCGCATTATGTTATTGAGTTCTTTTGGTACTTTGCGAAGCTCAAGAACAGTGTTTTTTCCTCCATGATAAGGTTTATTTCCCGCAAGCTCGACTACGATTGGTGCTTTCCCACCTATAAGTATTTGAGACGATTGAATAGACTGTGGTCGAATCAAGTCAGGAAAGTTCATCAATTGTGGATGTACTATGGAAGCTCCATTCATTGCTAGAAGCGGATTTGGTTGGCCAACAATAGGTGTCAGGGGGACATTGCCCATTGCGATTTGGACAAGTTCATCTTGAGAACGATTGTCTGAGTCCTCTTTTGCACTCAAACTGTCATCAGAAACATTCTTTTTGAGGACTTCATCGTTTTCAATTGAAGGTTGCTCTGGATTGTAAGATTCTCCAGTGGTTGGTTGAATAGGTAATGAATTAATACCAGGAACAGGGGGAAGACCTTAAGAACAAAATATTACATTACACTTCTGATGCATAACATTACAAAGTAAATTGTTATTTGTACCATCTTTAAATGTTAATACACGAATTAAAGCAGTTAGTTATAAGGTTATATTTGTAAATTAGTGTGAATTATTATTCCTCATAATTAGTGTCCATGAGGTCAGAAAACATTTATTTGGGAGATTTTTAATTTAATTATGTATATATGCTAATATGTTTAAATTGATTCTAGCATAGATCATTTAACTAACCTGTTGGAGAAATATTTCTGAACAATGCCATTGGGTTTCTTGGTCTAAAAATTGGCACCTGTGGATTCATTTCAACAGGAGATGGTCGAGTGTTTTGAACTTGTACAGTAGTAAGTGTAGTGCTGAGATTGGCAGCGCCAAGTGGAGGCACAATAGGTGGATGTTGTGAAAGGACATTTGGAAATACTGGTGGTTGCATGGGAGGAGTAGGTGTGTTTGATTGTGTTGCCGGGAAAGTGTTTGCAGCTAGTGAAAGCATTTGAGGTAGGTTTTTGTCGTCTACTTCAACAGGATCTCTACCATGGTCAAACCTACACGTTTCTCCAAGCATACAATATCCTTTTTCTAAAAAAAACAAAAAATAATCATAGAATTATAAATTATTTTAAAAATCAATCAATGAAACATGACTTACTGCTGCATGCCAAACTCCTTTTTCATAAAAAGAAAATTCTAAATATTTGCTTGGCTAAGCATAGCAACAACAATGTTGTGTAATGTTCAAGGTTTCAACTGCCAACCAAAGTGTCAGATGTTTGATATTACTGTTAATGAATTAGTCATCAACTTTGTTCATCACAGGTGGTAATCAAAGCTCAAGAAATCTTGTATGATTGTGTTATTACATTGATATATTTGCCTCTTTCTAAGCACAAACAAGTTAGATACATAACCTGTTTTCATACATACCTTCATAATCCCTGCATCTTTCTCTTGCTGGTTCTCTTCGGTTTTTTGTTCTTCTCTCTCTTGTTCTCGTATCCCCTCTTCCTTTATCTGTACGCGAACTTCTATTACCGGCTATATGTCTTGAATGTCTACTACTCCGATTAGGCGATCTGGATGATCTACGACTTCTATGTCCTCCATGACGAGTTCTTGGTGATATACTTCGTACAGATCTATCTTTCGATACACTTCTCATGCGAACATCATCAGGATGTTCAGCTTGTAGTCTTGTAATATCAATGTTTGTCTCTAGAGGAGCATTTTCATTTTTCAAATTCTCTCCACTAAGATTGTCAATATTGTCTATATTTTCCTTGTCATCTGCAATTTTAGCTTTACTAACGTCAACTTTATTTTCAGTTTTCAAAAGTTTATCTCCCTCATCTTTCCTTGGGTTCTCCTCAAATGATTTCCTCTTTGTACCTTTTTGTTCAAGTTCTTTTTGTTCAAGTTCTTTTGGTGGTTCCTATAAAAAAATATTGAAAAATAGCTAATAATATTTTCTATGATAATGTAACACATGTTATGTGATTTGTCATGTCATTTGAAATTTGATACCTTCTGGCACTCTCTATAAATATAAAATGTGATAAAAAGCATATCACTTTAATATACTATGACATTATGCATGAGAATAATTCACAACTTGAAGTTTTAATGGGTGAAAACAACATAAATTGGTATTATTAGATAGAGTAATTAACTTGAGAACTAACCTCTACTTTTGGAGGGGTTGGTGGTAAGTAAGCTTTACTGGTAAGAGCTTCAAATAAATTTCCAACAAAAGGCTTGGTTTCTAAAAATATCAAATATATTATTAAATAAATCCACCAATGTATTGTCCGTTTGAACAGCATGATCACACTCACACATACAGACAAGCTTCCTCTAAATTCCAAATAAATATTGGGATGATTGTAGCATGAACAAACTTTTACAAAGAGATAAAACTACACGATTCATGTTCTTTAACCAGCACCAAAAAATACCCTTTACATTCATAAATAGAATAAATTATACTATTTCTTTCTGTGGTATCTTATATATTATTGGTATGTACTCAATCTCAAATATTAATTTTCCATGTGTGATGGTTAAACTTCCTGAAAAAAACACAAGTTAAGAACATCTCAATTTAACTGGTTTCCAGTCCAAATCTAAAAGGGTGGGAAATTTACCTTCACCAAGAAATACATCTAACTGATCTTCACATAGAGCTTTTAAGTCTGATTCTGGTTTATCCTTCTTTGCCAATGCAATAACATATTTTGCAAGAGCAGCAGGATCTGCATCACAGCTAAAATTAAAAAAATTATTGGAGATAATAAATAATATACATATATTAAAGCAGAAAACACAATGAAGAATATAAACCCAGATCAAGTTACTAAGATTTAAACAGTTGTAGGATGAACAAAATAGGGAGAACAACTTTAACATGATATATTAGGAAATTAATGTTTTGAAATATTCACCAAAAAGTAAAATGCTTACATTGGCTCTAACTTGTTTACCAACCATGTCTTCAATGCATCAACACTTTCAATTATCATGATTTTTAAAACTAAACTATTTATGTATCTACTTCTAAAATAAAAGAGAGTAATCTTTCAATACCAATTTCTGCTTTGCTTAATATGGAAACTCAAGAGAAAAAACTCCTAATTAAACTCATAAAAAAAAACAAAAAAAAACTCTATTTCTAGTGAGATAGAAATTTGTGATCTGAGAAGTATTATATATATGCATAATAGTTTTGTTTTGTTCTTCAGTCTTGTGATTCTAAGGGACGTGGTTGTACCAACTTTACTAAGGAGCGTAGTGTATTGCTTTCCTGGTAGGAATCATAATCCTGGATTTGGTTTGCATTCCTAGATTTTTTTGTCATTCTAATATTATAAAATACTTTATAAAACAATTATATATATGGTATATTTTTGAATACAATAATAAATCCACTACTAGTCATCATTTCCTTGTCTTCAAACTTTTTTATCTTTGTGCCTTCATAAAATTGCATTTTCAATCGTTATATCTATTGATTGTAATTTATTGTAAAAAAGATTTCAAATTCAATTGACACCCTTTGATTGCTTTAAATAACAGACGTGATAAGGGAGCGCCTAAAAACAATATATGCTTCTATAAACAACATCCCATTTATTTCTTGGTAACAATATAAGAAAAACAAACAAATTTTATAGTAGTTCAAGTTCCAATTATAACTAAAGAATATATATATATATATATAAAATTTTGTTTGTTTTTCTTCATTTTTTCTGAGCTAAATGGGGTTTATAAGAGCATATGTTGTTTATAGGTGCACTTTCCTTTATGAGAATACCCTAAAAATCATATATGCAGTTTGCACTCCTAGATCCTTACAAGGAACATATCTATTACTCCTGCACCATGTTAGAGAATGAGAAGACTGATTTTGGCATAAAAGGATTAAAAAACAAGTGACCTGTAACATCAGGTGTAACATCAGATATATATAACATCCAATTCCCATAACTTCATACTGATGTTAAGCATGGTATTTTGATTACACTCTAACAATTGACAGTAAAAAACGTTCTTCTCAGACAAGCTCTCAAACATATATATACAGTAACTTATTTGTCAGAGTTGTAAAGAAGATTACATTTTAATTAAAAAATCATAGATAGCTAAATCAACAACATAAAAATGATAGACAGACAGGATGCGTCAGCACAACACATCGCGAAGATACCGCCATTTTTGTTCCATAACGAGAAGAGAAAATGCATTGCGGCGGTAGAAATCAAGGATTCACTAGCCTGGAAGATTCTAGATTTACAATTTCGGGCGGGCAGACAACTGAAATTTTAGAGAAATCACCCCTCCTCTCTTTCTCTTCTCTAAAAATACACCGCACCGAGGAGATAGTATATAAAGTGTGCCCACACCTCTAATCTGTGTTACATATAAGAAACAGCCATTAGAAATTATTTGGGAATTGTGATCTTTTGATTCGATCTTTTACAAAAAATCATAGGTGTATGTACACAAAAAAAATCATATTACATATAAAATGCGAAACACATCCCGTGCACAACAACACACGAAAGAAACCAACTTGCAGTACGTACATACAAAACATGTGTTCTCACAGTGTTTTACTCTTGCGAGCCTTGAATTCTATCCAAAAATATTTTTTGACAAAGATTGATTTAGATCATATGTTTTTATACTTCATCAATCAAATTTTTATATATTGTATATTTTCGAATCTCGTTTTTTGATAAATCTTGGCTTCCTAGAATGCTTCTCCCTAGGTTGATCATGTGACCAGGTATAACATTTTGAATACGTCTTTTCCAATTTTTTCATCTTCGGTCTCCACTAACGACTCCACAAGATGATTATTT
>JAUEKX010408534.1:0-17614 GCA_031834005.1 Dendronotus venustus
TCATTTTTTGTTTGTTTACGTTATTTAAAGAAAATGTCTTTAATTTTGCACTGCTCATGATTAACCAGTAATCGCACAATGTCTCGTGCAATTTACGATAATTACACTCTTTATAATTAAGAAAATTTTAAATTTTACTCATAGCACATAGCACTCGGCGCCATGCGATTACTAGTACTAATCTATAAAAACTAAATGCTATTTGGCTAAAAGATTTCTGCTTTCAGTGTTTGGTAAATGTAAATAATTACAGGTTTCAATAAATTTGTAGAAAGTGATTTATTAAATGGCATTTAAAACAACAGATTATGTTCCCTATATTCGAAATTATGTGTATGCTAACCGTTATTCGTTATTCTAAAAAAAACGAGTGAAATAGACATAAGCAGGCATTTGCTTAGTTTTGAGCTTTGTTCTCACTATGGAATAACGATAACCACAGATAACAATAAGTTAACAATAAGTTAACCACAGGTCACGTACTCTCTTTTTTTTTATAAGAACAATTTTATAAGAACAATGAGGCTCAACATGGCCAAAAATAAGAACAGTTTGAGCCTTAACTCAAATTACATGGTTCTTATAATAAAAAAAGCGGGGTAGTTTATAAGTTGATTTGTCCTACTTCTGATCTTCAGAAAAAGCTTATTGTTGGGTCTGGTTATCTCATCTTTACCCTATATTTCAAATAGAACATCATTAAATATTTAGAAGTAGATTTTTAAGATTTTATATTTTAAGGACCAGACGGATTCTCCTCGTTATTTCACTGAACACATACCTATACATATAATACACAACATACATAAATAATCTTTCATGCAGAAATAAAAAAACATTAAGAAGCATTATATGAAAGAAAAGTTGATAGCGTTATAGATTACAGGGCTGTGAGGTTTTAAGCATCATCATGTTCTAAAACCCTGTTTTGCACTCCTTCTAATATATTACTGAATGCAGTAAAACTCTAAATTTATAAATATAAATTTTAACTATTTAGAGATTTAAAGATGTTGTTTGCTTATTGATTTTACTATTAATGTAATTAAATATGCAAATCAAACTTCATCTCAAACAACAAGGAATAAAATGACATAAAAAAGTATTTCTAAAAATACATAAATTTGAAATCAGAATACAAGCAAATACACATAGTTCTAAACTAAAAATGGAAAAGCATTCTTCTTTAAACTTAAATGATAATTGTTGTCCATAAAAACTTATAGAATTTATAGCATTAGTTTTTTATTCTTTGATATTTGATCTTGTGATTGCGTAATTTGATTTCAAGCAACACTAATAAACAAGCAGTAGCAAGCAATAGCTGTGGTTGACTTGTTTATCCAGTTAGTCCTCTAGGCCCCACTAGTTCCTTTGTCAAGTGATTTAAGCCTTCATAACAAACAAGAGAGTAGTTGAGCGTTCTTTGAGAAATTTGTTTACATATCTTAGCCAGTCACGAGTTGCACTACCAAAACATGAGCATACACATGAACAGCCATTTGAATAATTAACCCACTAAACTAGTAAGGTAATAATATGAAAAACATGTTCCATAGCCCAGATATTTGAAGTTCATTATTAAAAAAAAAAAAAAAAAAAAAAAAAAAAAAAAAAAGGGTTCCATATATAAAAAATGTGATACATGTATAAACGAACCTGATAATCTAGACTGTAGATGTCCCATTCTTTACGGTTAAATGCTTTCTCAGGATACTGGACGCACGACATTTTAAACACGACACAGTTATTCTTGCTACTGTGACCATCTCTTTATACAGAATGCGTGGGAAATGATGACTTTTAAATTCGTATTCAACTTTTGTAGCGTCAATAAAAATTACTATCCGGATGAGGTGTAGAGGATAAAATAAGTGATAATCCGTTCCATTACGTGAACATCATGTTCTATTGATAGTGAAATTGATAGGTAGTTAAGAGTTAACGAGATGAGAGAATCAAATTGTATCAATTTGTAAATGTATTCTTTCTTAAAAAGTATCCTATCCGGTGGGCTTCTATATTTCAAATTATTAGTAAATTAGTTCGAAGGTGGCAAATGGGTATTTTATAACTCCATAAAAAATCACTTAAAGAATGCTAAAAAACACACACACACACACACAAGTAGGTCAATGACCTGATTAGACTTTATTTATAATAATTACGAAACGACTTCGGTTGATGGTGGTAATCCTTGACAATTACTTGTATATACAAAATTAAATAAAACAAAAGCAACTAAAACTTACAATAGTCCTTTTGTTTTTAATAAAAAAAACAACAAGCCATTGATTGATCAGCTTCGTAAACTTATTATTCATGCTAACACTTATATTTGGCAGACATGTTCGTTAACAGACGCTTAACAGTCATAAATTCATAACTTGTATCCTTCCTCTATTTGACAAGATATTTTTCACAGATAATCCAGTAAAACTTGATGGTATGTATCTATATTGCTTCTGTTTGCTTCTTTGAGAAGAATACCCGAATTTCAGCTGAGGCTGGATGATGAGCTTTTGTTTTCGTTAATTTTCAGCCTACTTAAATCTTCTTGTTAAAGGTTCAATAATACACAATAATTACAAAATTCTTGTTGGAATTTGTTCACTTGTTCAGTGCTTCTATTTGGGATAAAAGGACTGTTTCTTGTTATGATGTATGTAAAATGAAAAAAAAAAAAAAAACTGTTCTAAAAAAAGAGAATATTGTACCACAGTTACAATTATTTTTTATTTTCTGAATCTATGTTGAAGAGAACTTTTGAGAAATCGTTTTCGTAGAATGAGTCACAGACAATACTGGAGTGGGATAAAAGTAAATTGGCGAATTGCCTACAATTTTATCCCTTTTTTTTTGCATATTATTATCGGTTTCAACATAATAATAAAATCAGAGGTATATTTAGATGGTCAGCTAATATATATATATATTATATATATATATATATAAATTATATAGAATGGAATTATAAAGCATGATTAATAATATTATGTTATTGTGTTACTTTTCTTTTCATGCTGTTTCAATGTGTGATAACAACATAATATTTAAATTTGAATTTTTGATTTTCATTTGATACTTTCGAACCTTGCAATCTAATTTCAAAACTATCCAGGCTGATCTAAAATTTCAGATGAAGAAGAGAAAAATCGAAACGTTATTGTAATGGATGCTGTCTCTTTTCTGATGAGTATGTAATATTTGAGACAGAGAAATGCTGTATTAGAAGACATATATTATATATATGTATTATATATTATATGCTAATGAGAGTGAAAAAACAACTATGTTGTAGTATTCTTCAACAAATGTGTTTGTCTGTCTTCTAGAACCGCTTCTGAGTGTCATGAAATTTTATGAAGAATTGTGTATTTAATTCAAATCACCAGATGTTACCAGTATTTGGTCCTGGGCGTCTGGAATCTTACAGTCAGTACCTGTATTTGGATAATAGCACTTGTTATGATGTATGCAAAATGAAAAAAATAATCTATTCTAAAAAATGAAATTATATTCTACATTATATTCACTCTTGTTAACGTGGAGATATCAGTTTCTATTAAACGAATTGCTTAGGCTTCAAAAGGAGCTTGAAGCCGAAAACTATATAAAACTATTATAAACCATGCAAATTTTTACCAAATCAATCAATAACTTTCTTTGATATCCTTGAGTTGTAATATAAAAAAGTTATTTGCAAGCACAATCAATCAAGTCAACCACATACAATCTAGCCTAGAAATCTATGACTTTTATAAATAAAAATATTACAATGACACAAAGAAGTGGTGTAATGAAAAGAGGCCTGCATTCCTACATTCAAGCATAGATGAAAAAAATAAAATACCTTAGATGGATTATCGGTGCAAGATCTTTTTGTTTAAAAAAAGAAGAAGAATATATTATGTTTTAAGAAGAAGAATTCCTTTAATTTTAGATCAGCCTGGATAGTTTTGAAATTAGATTGCAAGGTTCGAAAGTATCAAATGAAAATCAAAAGTTCAAATTTAAATATTATGTTGTTATCACACATTGAAACAGCATGAAAAGAAAAGTAACACAATAACATAATATTTTTAATCATGCTTTATAATTCCATTCTAAAAATAAGTACACGAGAGAGATTAAATGTTAGATCAATAAATTCATTAAATTCTCCTTACATCTTACATTCTTATACTGAATATATATATACAAATATAGTATTTAGGACAGAGAGAAATGCTATTGTAGAAGACACACACATATATATATATAGTCGAACACAAAATAATAAATCCAATTGTTCCAAGTATATATAGTATAACACATCAAATGGGAACAACCAACGATTCAAATCAACTCGTACAAGATTGATTATAGATATTATGTATTATAAATTTTCGTCACCAAATAGGGAGACTTTCTCAAACAAAGTCAATACAGTAAATGACCAATATATATACAAATATATATATATATATATATGTCTTCTATAACAGCATTCATTGATATTGCGTTTCGATTTCCCTTCCTTAGATTCTTCTTTCTTTATATACGTAAAACTTATATATATATGTCTTTATAAAGCCCTGATGTATAAGAATGTTGATGCTGAGATTTTTCTTCAAAAATTAAGAAGAACTTATTAAAAACATTAAATCATTTATCTATTAGTAAGAACAAAATACTTGTTATTCTTTGGCTATCGAACATAAAATCGGACAAAACTTTCGTTTCAAAAAGTTTCCGCTGTGTAATTTTCGTGGAAGAACCTTGATATGAACATTTGGGTCTGTAAAAACAGTAAAATACATGAACAGAAATTTAAATGTTGTTGTTGTTGTTAAAAAAAAGGTATAGTGATGAAATAATAAAAAATATGATGAACCTGAACCTGTTTTATTACTTTATATTAGACCCCTTTTTTTGTTTTGCAGTCAATATCTATTTTAGTCTTTTAATATGCCCAATGTGTGTAATATTTGGGAGAATCGTCTCCCTTGCTAATCACAATGCATTTTGGAAGTTGAACTTTTTTTTTTTAACCAAACTCGAGCATAAAATAATTATGCAAAATGTTCAGAATAAAACAATTTTGTTTTCTCGGTTTTTTTTTTGGTTTTCTTTTTTTTGGGGGGGGGGGGAGGGAATAACCCAAGCTCCTAGAAAGTTCAAATTTGATTATGTTGTTATCGCACATTGAAACAGCATGAAAAGAATAAATCATCGTTAGATAATAATATAATATTAATTCCGGAATCTAAACTCACTTTTAGCATAAAAAAAAATTATATAAAATAGTCAAGGGGCACTATGCGTCCCTTTAGGTAAATTAGTCATTACCGCATATCAGCTGCAACTTCGTCTTATATGAATGAAAATTGTTTTGTCTATTCATTATTAATAAGGTAGGCTTGAAAATTTTCTACACAAATTTTTAAATATATAACTGTTATTCGTACTTTTACCATAAGTTAGGATTAAAATTAAACAAAAATAAAGTTCAGAGTTTTGCACTAATAACCGCTGTTTCCTCTTCTGGAAGAAAAATGTCCCATTTAAAAAAAGACTATTCAATCCTTGCAAAAACTCTTCGTGTGTTAGTATGAAATTTATTTTTTGCGACTACAACTTCTTTTTATTTGTGGTCTTATTACTATTTTGTATTAACCAAATTAGTTGTAAAAACTGAACAAACACATTGATTATAAAAGACGCAACATAAAACTATGCGTTTGTATTGGGGTGGCAATAAACTGCAGCCTATTTCTAAAATGACATGTAAGTTTTAAACTTTGCTGCGTAAGCCAACTAAAAACAAAATGTTCTAGTGAGTTCCAATCAATAAGCATACAGGGTTTCCCACAAGAATGTCCGGACCATAATTGGTATGTCAATATGAATTTGATTTATGCAAACTTATATCGTGTACCCCACGTGGGGTTTGCTGCTTCTTCTTTTTCATTGGTTATAAATTTAAGCAAACCGAATTGGATTGGCTGTAAAAAAATAGGTTTTTTTTTTTGTTTTGTAATTAAATGTAACGTAGTAATTACTTCTGTGCATTCAAATAACATAGGGTAAAATAAGTGTTTTAAATAGGGTAAAAGCTAAGTTTTTCGAATTTAAAAGTTATATCATTGGAAAGCTTTAATATTTCTCTTTCCAATGGTGTAAAAATCGCATTATTAAAAAAATTTATTAACCAACAAAAAATATTTTAAAGTTTAACACATTTTATCTCGTTCTATTTTTAAAAATTTGTTAATGGCCTGACTTAATAAACGCTTGGTGTGTACCTTTGTTGCTGTTAAGATTTCTTTTGGGAATTCCATATCATTTGCTTTTATGGAGGTTTATACACGATTTAAGATCGCATAAATTAAATTCTTATTGACATACCAAATATGGTCCGAAAATTTAATGGGACAACCTGTACAAGTATATTTTTTTTAAAATAGGTATGAATCTTATAGTATAGTAGTAGTTAAATTAATTTCCTTTTGACTGTCCCAATTAAACAAAATACAATAATCAGGAAAATGTTTAGCTACCTCCTCGTTAGATTTGCGACAAGATGATTGATGATTTTTTTATAATGAAATTCATAAAAATACAATGCCGTTCATTGAATGAAACTATGCTCATAAAACATGTTAACAATATGAAGGGCGGTTCACATAAAATACTGTACTAAATACGGAAGTGGAAAAGAATCATTGTAGTTTTTTTTTAGTGTATTATTGACATAAGTAGATATTTTCAAACGAACTTTCAAATGTCAACAGCACAGGAAAATACCAAATTCACTATAACATTTTTATACCCTTTTAGACTCTTGTAGTTTTAATTTTAAATATATTAATTACGATTTTTTTAACATTGGAAAGAGAGAAAAGGGCTTTCTAAATATATATTTTCAAAGTTTAAAAAGCTAACTAAAAATAAAAACTTTATTTTTACGAAATATAAATAAAAAACCAATTAACTATTTGGTTTGCGCATCTAACAAAACCAATAATCGTTTTCCTTATAGACTAATCACGCAAAATTATCCTACTTCAATGTTTAGCATCGTATTTTCTGTGAATCATTTTGCATTTGAGTCTCAGCACAGTTGAATTCAAAATACCCAAAATTTTAGATTTAGAGGACTCTCCAATTGTAACACATGAAGTTAATATTAATCGAAAAATCATTAAAGGTTATTGTGAACATGAATTGCATTTGTATCATACATTGTTTTTGTAAATGTCTGTGT
Organism: Dendronotus venustus; assembly: GCA_031834005.1. Lineage (NCBI taxonomy): Eukaryota > Metazoa > Mollusca > Gastropoda > Nudibranchia > Dendronotidae > Dendronotus > Dendronotus venustus. The sequence goes on from JAUEKX010408534.1 coordinate 7,250, forward strand.
GTGACTTTATTTTCATAATATGGAATCCAACCAATCATCTAGCTCTTTGATTTCTGGCTCCTGTAGAGAAAAAAAAAATAGCTATCAATAATGATAATTAACCAAAATCTCTGAATTTAATAAATTTGACGGTTTGACCAAAAAGAAGCCTACTTCTTAAACTCTCTTAAATTCTTTTTCATAAACGATTGATTTTGGAATCACTCCAAAGTTGCAGCAATAAACGTGAATAAAATTGAATATGGATGAAAAATTGTTGATCTTAATAATACACATCACCCACTAAGGTGTGATTATTACTTAATATCTTTTGATATGTTCATTTTTGTGTTTAAAGGTATATATATATATATATATATATATATATTCTAAAAGCTCTCGAAATTTTCTTTCCAATGAATAGAAAATAAATTTTATTATTTTTATTTATAAAAAGCTTATAATTAATTTGATATTTTTCAATTACAATTAAATGTTTGTTCGCTCTACCTTTAGTTAAGAGCTAGTAGTGTAATTTATTATTTCGAGAAAAAAGCGTTTAATTTTTTTAATAGTTGTCAAGGATGTGCGAGGAAGGAAATCGTTCAACCATTATTAGTTGCAAAAATAGCCATGTTACACAAAAAGTGTTACACAAAAACAATTTTTTTTTTATTGAATGTGTGATTTAAATATGCAAACATACACAAAGAACAATAATGACTTAATTAAGACAATTACATCATTGTAAAGAGCAAAGATATCTTGATCAGGAAATAAATAGAATAAAGTTCATTGACAATCTACAATAAAAAAAAACCAACCTTCGAATCATCATCTCTTTCTCCACCAGCGACAATTACTCCTATTATTGTAAAATAAAAAAGATTCATAATTAAACAACGTTTGCTCTCTTTTATCAACACTTCTCTCGGGCGTATTTCGCGCATAACTGCAGTCGAGAAATTTTCTTTAAAAAATTAATGCTTAATTTATGATGACTCGACCTTGGTTATTGTACCAAACAATTTAATATTTTTATTAACAAACCTGTTTTATTATGAATAGAGTTGGACGAAGTTGGAGGCTCTAACAATTCATCTAGGTCATCAACTCTCATTTCATCTCCATCTGTCTTAACAGTGATTGGTTGATGATCAGTATTTGAAAAATTCTCATTGGCTTTTGCAACACTTGAGGTTTGGCTGGGACTTTTTTCTGAATCGATATAATCATTTCGCTTATTACGAAAGTTATCATCGTTGGCAGTTCTATAATTGTATGGCTTTTTCAGGTTTTGAAATGAGGTTCTATTTCTTTCTGGTTTAGTGTTTGACAGATAATGTTCGACATTATCATAACACCATTCATAAGATACTTCTTTCGGATTGACTTCTTCATTATCGTTTGTTTTGGAGCTTAAATCTGAAATTCTTGAATGTCCACTATCGGTTTCTTTTATATTGGCAACACAGTAAGAAATACCAGAATCAATGGTATCTAATTGCAGCTTATCAAATATTCTGACTCCTGATAATTCAGATGAGAGTCGGCTCAAATCGAGTTGAAGAAAATCTGCATTCTAGAAAATAGGTAGAATTGTGTTTGGTTTGCTATGTATATTTAATTAAAATCAATACTGTATTTCCGTAAAAAAAAACATTGCTTTTTATATGATTATGGTTTTTAACTTTAATAAATTGGACCTACATTTTTCGAATGCAGATTGTTGTGTTCCTTTTCCCATTCTTTTTCTTCTTCGAATTGAAAATGAGAAGAAATACCACCTATTGATGCAAAATATTTTAAAAGAAAAATACTTAACCGTAAAAATTTAAATTTCTTTTGAATAAAAATTTTTAGATACTATTGCATTCTTATATATGGCTACAAATCTAATAAAATAAGAATACTCCGAGACCCTCAAGAACCTTATAATGAATACAACGCAACCATTTAGTTTAATTTTACAGATTCTTTATATGATACAATACCAAAATTTCCTTACTGTAATGGTTTTTGATATACTCAATACTTTTAGTTTCATCTAGGTTATCAACATCATCTTCAGCTAAAATGACAATAAATTTGTATTATACTTACAAAAAATGAATAAAAATAAATTTTTTTAACAATTTCTAACAATCGAAGAACTGAAATTATCAGATACATGTGGATGTATTCGAGTTATGAAAATGTTACAACTTTCAAAATTAAACATATACACCGTTGTTGCACAGGAAAACTAATTAGTATGGCATCAATCATCAACCATTATTTGGAAGTGGCCAAATGTTATATCTTCTAGATGCATACACATTGATTCCTTTGTACCCCAAATATGGAGAAAACTCCAACATTGGCACTTAAAGGCTTAAGATTCGCAATAAGATTACTCAAATGGGGAATTAGACTTAAATTCTTGCTTGAAGGTATCACAAATACTACAATTAAATTATGGTCAAAACTTACAGCTAGAGTTGATTTCTGCATATCGATCGTGGTTGGATGCTAAAAGTTGCTCTTCTTCCCCTTCAGCTAACTATTATAAAAATATGTGCAATATGTGTTCTGGTTATTAAATTATAAAAATTTTAAAAACCTTAAGCGAAGAATTTTCGCTGATTCACTGTAAAATTTATTGGGAATAATTTTTTTTAAAAAAGGTAAAAGTTAAAAAGTTAAAAGTAAAAATTAAACGATTTCAAAAAATTATTCTCTTCTTGAGGCATAATCGTTTTATTGACATTTCTAAGAGAAAACGAATACTATTCAAATTATTTTTCCTCGTTTTTAATAATTTTTTTAATAAATATTTGAATTAGTGGTTGGTAGCACAAATTGAAGCTTGTTCTCTAAGACCTCAACAAATCATAATTGTGTAATGCCTATTAAATAGTGTATTATGAAAATAAAAAGGCTACATTGTATTATTTAATTTAAAATACACTTTTTCAAACCAACTGTTCCTCGTTGACATATATGTTAATAACATTCAGGGTGCAGTAAATTGCATATTGAAATACAAGAATTTTGAAATAAATATAAATTATAATGTTCATTGCCTTATCCTGAAATGTTACTATATTTTATGAACATTTTATTACATCACGTGATAATGAGATGGGACATTGAATTTTTGACATTGTCCCAGACGATGATTTTGGAAAGTTAGAAAAACTTATATTGATATTTTTTTTCATGAGCTGACGCAAATCAAAACATCAACAACTTGTATATTTTTTATTTATTTCAGATGAAGCCTTCCAAAGCTATTAACATTATACAAAACTTGAAAAAAAGCATATTTTTAGATGTTCCAAAGGAAAATATTCCTAAAAATATTAAAAACCAATCCTTCGCAATTTTCATTAAAATAAGGTTGTTTATTTTTTCAATTACAGTTGAGTATGATAAAGAACTATTAACTATAAACATCACAGTTATAAACTTTTGTATCTTCTAAAGTGTAAAGGTTTAAAAAGATAAAACAAAAACAAGTTTTCATACAGTGAATCAAAGAGGAAATCTTTGAGATATTTAGACATTAATGCTCTTGGTAAATGGTAATAATGAGATTAAATTGTTTCCAAAGTAAATGTTTTCTAAGGGGTGTCTCCCTATTGTTGTGATTATTGCATAAATTGAGTAGATTCAGGATACAGTAAATTTCTGTACTAGGTAGGTATTGATAAGATATACTGTATACCCCAGTTATGATCTTTTCAATTCATCGATTTACACTTACTGTATTTTATACCTTGTAAACCTTCTTTTTAACTATAACTTTATAAATATAATACAATTGCTATTCACTATGAACTATTCAAATAAGGACATGTTTTTTTACTCATATTTTTGGTAAAAAATCAAATAATTTCTTCTTTGTTGCTCTTTTTTGAGTTGGTCATCAAACATCAAACATTTACTTATCAATGAAAAAATCGAATGATTAAATATAAATGATGGTATACGTAAAATCGTTTAAATTTAAGACAAATTAAAAATCCATATTTGAATTTCGAAGAGAAAAAAAGAAATAAACACAATTGCTATCTTTTTTGGACAAAAAAATGATCAATTACAAAAGTTGTGAGACCAATTTCTTATCATTTTTTCTTTATTTTATTAGTTATTAGTCTTATTAGTTTCACTTAGCTGAAAGACGGAAATTGATATTTAAAAAATAATCCATTTTGGAAGCGATACAAATCCTCTTTAGAAGGCGTTTTTTTTTTAACTCTATTTATTAACTTTTCCGTGTTACGGTAACGTGTTTACAATTAAGATGGTAACGAAATAACGAAATGGACCTGCATTCCTACAAAAATTAAGTGCTTTTCAATTATAATAGGTCGGTATTTTCAGTTTAATTATCCTATTTTTAGCTTTGCCATTACGCGCAATTTCCTTTTTACTCTTCTTAATGCTTATTTGTACTATTTTTCGAAAGTTTCAAATTATGTTCTAATCATGTGAACAAACACGAATATCCTAACCATTCATGCTAAAATTAACCCAATCATGTAAACAAAAAACTTTTTATGTTCCTTCGACATGCCTTCTCCTTCATTACAATCGCCATTTTGTTTTTGTAGCGCAAAACCAAAATGAGGCTGATTTAACAGAACTTCTACGTGGAAATCTCTGTATTAATTATGTGTTGTATTTTTGTGTAACGTCTCAAAGGCCTATAACTCCTTAAAATATTCATTTATAATTTATTTAAGAGATTATTTAAGAGATTTCATTTATAATTTATTTAAACTGGATCGAATGCATTTTCCCCTCAAAGAATGTTAAAAACAAAATATTCTCTACAAAGTTTCTATTCAAGTGGATTAATAAAGATAATTAAAAGTGGAAACTAAAAGAAAACGAGTTATTGTACAAATTATTACATTTTGGAAACATTTTCTTTTCGTTGCTATGTTTTTCTTTTTTAATTTTAATATTCATGCGTGCGAGAAACCATTGATGTATTCTAGAAATAACATTATTGTTTTTACTTTTTTTCAAGATTTCGACGCTCTGGATTAATCCGTGTATGTATAAAAAGAATAAAATGCTTCTTAAAAAAATAATTTGCTCCTTTTTAAAAGAAAAATGTCCTAAAGCTCCACGATGGAGATTGATTGATGTTTTTCATCGACCTTTGTATAAATACTAGATGGTTCCAAAAAATTGTGATTAAGCGCAAATTAACATATTGTTTTGAAGAGCTATTTTTCTGAATCTCAGATTTAATGACCAATCTCATCTTTATTTCGCATACATCTCGTGGTTATATATTTTTTTGAAAAGGACTTTCTTCCACAATGACTTATTTACTAATTTTCGTGATGAGGAGTTTTTTTGGTTGGTTTTTTTATTTTCCTAAAATCACAGAAAATTGGGGAAATTAGTACCCGCAAAAAAGTGTACATTTTTTATAAGAAACCAATCTATAAAAGAAACCTTAGATAACGAGGGCCTTAGTTTTGCCAAAAGTTAATAAATTTTGGTAGGCTAAGGGTTTGTAATAAATAAGATTTTCAAAATCTTGGTTAAAACGCTCTAAAATTTAATATGGGGTTAAATATTAAGATATTCGAAGGAATTCTTTAAGAAAGGGAAAAAAACTTTCGTGCAAAGAAATCTTGGCTTGGCTTTCAAGGGCGGTCTAGTCAGAGTTTCTTTGCGGAAACAAAACATTCGCCAGGGGCAGATAGAGACCATGTAAAAATTATAATTTCACAACATTTCTATTTGATTTAATTCATAATCGGAGATAACATGGCAGTTAAAATAGGTAATTTTGAAGTTTAATATTTGAAACTCCGGACAGGAGTCCGCGGATGGCAATAAATTCATCCTTTAGTTTTATTAAGAACTTCTCAACCCCTTTGTCCAAGTAATTTTATAAAATTTTTTTTTTTAACAGCAATAAACTCCTGCAAACAACGCTTTCAAATTTTTTTCCCAGGACTAAACTTTCATCCGTTAAAAAAAATTAAGAAGCTATTTGTTTAACAAATGAAATTACCAAAGAAACCTCAACCCAATGTTTTTGTTTCTTCTTGAAAACCACAAATGTTCGTCGATCCTATTAAGCACACCGTAATACTTAAATTCTCAATAGCAAATTTGTAATAGCAAATTATAAATAGGCAATACCATTTATACAAATATAGTTGAATTAAACTCAAACAAAAATTATAAGGTAACCAGGAAAAATCAAATGAAAATACCAATTATCATAAAAACGATGTGGATTATAGAAGGAAAAAAAGGCCTGGGGAAAATTTCAAGATCAAGGAGCAATTATGAGGTCCCATTGGAAGTAGAAAAACTAAATATTGGCTGAAAAAAACAAAGATAACATCCGGAGAAATTGTCAGGGTCAAAAGTGAAGAAAATGGGCAAAATTCATTCAATTCAAGGGAAAAAATATTATAGGGTGCAAAAGTCATGGAGGCAATCGTCCAAGGCAGCAAATATTTTGGGGCAATTACTCTAGTAATAATTAAATTCTCGAGTGACAAATATATGTTCCTCGCTTATTATTCGATTTATTTTTCAATTTTTTTTTCAATCACACAGGACATTATTTGACATAGGTTGGCATAAGCATTTTATATTCACATTTATCTTCGTTAGATAATCTTTTGTTTCTAAAATCCATTAATTTAAGCTATGGTGTTATATAGAACTCTGTGAAAAGTTTGTATTTTATAGAAACTTTACGTACTATCAAAGTAGGGGAAAAACACACTCCTAGGGGTATCTCCCACACACAATAATATATTTTTATATTGTTTTGCTCTCCATTTCAATTTAAGAAAAAAAAATATGTGCCCACAACGATGTCACACGCATAATTACGCATATTAATTAACTGCCCAGTCCTTTTTGCGCGTTTGAAATGTAAACAAGAAGCACGTCTTCGTGAAAGAAAAAAAAAAGATAAAATTGTGTATTACTTCATAATGAGAATCTTTTATGAAAAAGATGTTTGTTTTCTTCTATAGTACGATGAAGTAAATTTTCATTTTTTAGTACAGATGACCTTTAAAATCCTTCAAAAAAATTAAGAATTGATCCTCGACTCGAATAAATATACACTAACAATGAAAATAAAAATACCTGAACTTTTCTTTTCCCGTCAGCTTGTTGCTTGTTCACATTCTCCTTGACAACCACTTTCTTCTTGTTATGATGTGGGTTTGGTTTTCCATGTTTCATTCGCCCCATATCTCATTCTATATATTTTGTTTATTCGTTATTTTTTCTACCGTAAAAAACAAAATTTAAAAAAGAGAATGAATTTCCAACTAGTTTTTCTTACTCATTAGTATTATTCTTGGATTTTATTTTTTTCCAATTCTTATCTCATAATTATTAGGACTTACCTGCTTAATAAATATTTTTAATTTTCATGTTTCCTATTTCTCTTGCAATGAAAAAATACTTTTATTTAAACAATCTTCAACAAGGATAAGAAAATAAAGAAAATGATATATTTTATATTTTTCATACTTTTTATATATTATAAAATGGGTATATTATATATCTATCTAAAGTATAAAAATTCATTTATTTTAAGAAAATTATATTTATTTAATTTTTTCGTATTTTTCATATATTATTATATATATATATATATATATCTAAAATATAAAAATTTATTTCAATGTAGAAAATTTACTAGTAAAAAGTTACTATATCGATTAATGATTGTTTTATAACTACAGTTTTGTGGAAAATCTTCGGAAACAATTAAAACCCAAAATAAACATAGAAAGACACATTATTGACAGTTTTCCTTTATAATATGGACATTTAAGTATCGATTTGTTTGGTCAACGTAACACAAATTGCATCCTTTAATTGATTCAATTTGTCAACAACAAACCAACAAACAATATATAATCATATATATTTGAGATATAGGCATACTTGCAATTATGATACCAAGCCATACAATAAAATTAGCAAAATAAATAAAGATGCACGCCAAAAGTAAATTTTTTTTTTAATGCGACTAGGTATTCTTATTTGCGATGATTTTTCTACGTGCTAAGCTCTTTTATTCTCATTTTATTCTCATTTATTTCTCATTGTTGTAAAAAGTTATTGTAAGGTGTTTGTGAATTTTCCATTGAATTTTCTTATCTAGGCTATAAAATAAAAAGGTCAAGTTGAGGTTTTTAAAAAGTTCTATGTGATTAGATTAGTTATATCAATAAAATAAAGCAGTCTTTTTAAAGAAAAAATCAGAAAACCTCACAGATTTATGCATTCCAAATTTTAAGCAATTTAAACCTAATATAATAGAAAAAGGATACATAAAATATCTTTTCAAATAGAATCAGTCAGCAATCAACGAGAGAGTTTGTTTAGCAATCTGCTTTTCCTCTTTTGTTGGGATGACAAAAATTCGAACTTGCGAAAGAAACGTGGAAACATCATTGCAACGATCCTGTCGAGTTGCCTTCCTATTCTTCTCATAGTCAATCTCAATGCCGAATCTTTCCAAATCCTTCATACATTGTACACGCAGGGATCTCCAGTTCTCCCCAAGGCCGCCAGTGAAGACAATAGCATCCAACTTACCACCAAGGTTCAACAGGTAAGCACCAATGTATTTGCGTATACGATGCACCATAATGTCTAGAGTCAATTGGAACAGTTCATCGCCCTCTTCTGCACGACCTTCGATAACTCTGCCATCAATTTCACCGCACAATCCAAACCACCCACTCTGCTTAACCAGCAGCTTCTCGACTTCCTCTTGGGACATTTTCAACTCCTTCATCAGATGAAAGACGACGCTTGGGTCTATATCGCCACACCGTGTCGCCATGACTAACCCTTCTAGAGGAGTCAACCCCATTGATGTATCAATACTCTGACCATTCTTAATGCAGCATACACTGGCGCCGGCGCCTAAATGACATGATATAATATTCATTGTCTCCAAGCGCTTGTTTAAGAATCGTGCAGACTCTTCGACAATATACTCGTGGCTAGTGCCATGGAATCCATATTTCCGGAGACCGTGACGAGTGTGGTATTCCATCGGAAGGGCGTAGTGGTAAGCATGAGGCGGTACGGTTGAGTGGTAGGCCGTATCAAATACCGCAACATGCTCAACATAGGAAGGCAGAATTTCCATCGCCGTTTCTATTCCAATGAGATTGGCCGGGTTGTGGAGCGGCGCCAAGACAGACGCTTTCTTTATGGCGTCGATAACACTGTGATCAATTATCTTTGGTGCAGACATTTTTTCGCCTCCGTGAACTACACGGTGGCCGACACCATGTATAAGCGCTCCATCATCGCTTGTAGGCACAGTTCCTTTTAAGACAGATAGACAATAATCCAGCGCACCCATATAATTCAATAATTTTGGATTTGAGAAATTCTGTACCTTTTTGTTCAATTTATCTTCTCCGTCTAGGTATTTATGTATTATCATCTGATTGGGCTGTCCGATCTGTTCTATGACGCCGGTAGCCAAGATGGACTGAATCTGTTTGTCTATAGCTTTGTACAAAGCGTATTTCAAGGATGAAGAACCAGCATTGAGCACCAAAATTTGCCGTTGCATTCCTCAAGCAAAAGAAAGCCTGTTCTTTCTCATTAATTTTTATCTAGAAATGTAGTAAATCAAAATTATGTGAAAATAAGCGACGCAATGTCAACAAGGATAATTACGATCCGGTAAAGAGAACTCGATTTTAATGGATTCCCACACTTAATTTGAGAGGGCGAAATTGCGTAAGACTAATGATATAATATGACATAGACAATGTTTAAATGGAGAGAGTTAAAACATAATGACCAATTAAAATAACTTTAAGACCATGAAAAAAAAAAGAACGTAAAAGCTTCTAATTAGTTTCTTTTTCAAAAAATAAAGCTATGTAAACCAATCAGCGTTTATTAAAAAGCTATGTAAACCAATCAGCGTTGGAAGGAACCGGTTAATAAAATTAATAAGGTTGTTTATTAAAAAGATATGTAAACTTGACCGTTTTCTGAAAATACGCGTAATAGGAATTTTAGTTGTTTTAAGGGATAACCGCGTTTTTTTTTAGAGAATTTTACATTTATTTCTTTGTTTGGCGTGTTTCAAAGAAAATTCTTCGCATGTATATTCTTGTATGTCTTCTTCTTTTTTTTGCCGTTTTTTAAACTTGTACCTTTTATAAAAAGTATTCCATATAAAAAAAAAAACGCATATATTTTTTATTCTACCAATCAGCGTTGGAAGGAAACGGTTAATAAAATTAATAAGGTTGTTTAGATTCTACAAATAAGTTAGGGGCTGTTCATATGGAGGCGAGCTGTCCCGGTTGACAGGGCTGGCTCGGTTAGCCGAGATCTCGCCTCCCTTTAGAA
>JAUEKX010408645.1:0-17610 GCA_031834005.1 Dendronotus venustus
CGGCTCCCAGAAGCAGACGCGGTATTTTTGATCCCAGATGGTCACTATAGTGAACAACGGCACTTAAAGGGTTAATATTGAATATATAAAAAAATTAAAATTAGTATCTAAATTTGAATGAATTATATAGGAACCAACAATGGCATCAAACTTTATTATTTTTTGTTTAACAATATATATAATTCTAACTTATAAGATCAACTTCAGATCTAAATAAAAACAAGAACTAAAAAAAAGATCCGTCAAAAAATGGATATAACATGTATCAACATAGTACTTCTCTAAAACTGAAGCCCTTCCTCGTCACATTTCTAAAATCACAGGTGCTGGGACAAAATGAAAAAAAAAACCTTTGCTTTTTATAATTATAGTAACATCGATAAATTTCAGCAGAAGTTTAAATTTCGAGTACAGAATTTAAAGTTTATTTTTTTAAATGAAAAAAAGACAATAACAAAGGTGTTTTAAATTTCCTTGTGAGAATACTAATCAAAGAATACTATACATTTTATTATATCTGAATTCAATGTAATAGAAATTTTGGAAAAACATCTGTCAATAAATTTCTAAGTGTTGTTTTTGTGTTGTTTTGAATGATGAATATTTACGAACATAAGTGCATCGCATTGAAAGTAATAATGTGATTGTCTTTTTGCTAATGATCGAGTGCTTAGTTTTAATGTATGATTACCAATCTTACTCGCGGTTAAATGTTAATTGATTGCGCACGCGGTTAAAGTATCCATATGGAAGAATTTCCCTTACGAAAAAAACTTCCCTTTTAAAGACTGGTATTAGGGGAGTATCTATAGAAAGTAATTAAACCATCCACGATCAAGTTGTGTAAAGCCTCATTATAATTATGAGAGATTGGTTTCTGAAATAGCAGTAAAACCGCAACACTTTAATAATTTTTTGAGAGCGATATTAAAAGGATTCCTACATAACCGTACTTTTATCGTTTTAGCAAAATCTTTTTTATTTCTTGAGATAATCTATATCCAAATTCACAATTTTAACACACAACACGCCTCGCCTTCTCAGATTTACTAAAACTTTGAACTTATTTAGAAAAAATTTATATAATGCACCCTAAATTTCAACAAATCCATTGAGAAGAAACGTAAAATGGCGAGATGACAGACGAAAAAATTGTAACATATTGGATATTCCAAGACGTTATGTTATAAATTTGTTTTGTGAATATTTGTGATTTTTTTGAAAAAATTTTGTTATGTTAATTTCATTTCATAGATATTGAAATAACAGAACTTTCCATATGCTAAATAAAAATCCCTTTACAAGTCAATTTTATCTTTACCTAATCAAAGTATGATAATACTGAACGTTTTTTGTTTCTTTGTTTAATTAATGTTTGATAGGATTTTTTATAATTTTTTATAGGAAAGTGGCATATTACAATTATGAAACATATCTGCAAACATTTATATAAAAATAGTACGTAAAGCATTGAAAAAAATAATATTATAGGAAGATTTAGAGTGTAGGAAAGCACATGCGTAGAAGGGCAAAAGGATGAAAACTCACGTAATTGCACATGTGGTCTAATTGTGGAATTTTAAGCTTCCTTATGAACAAAACTCCCCTTACGAAAAAAACTTCTCTTTTCACGAAAGTGCCAAAATAATTCAAATCACGTGTGCTCCACGTGGAAATAAAGTAAATCCAGGGGGTGTAGCAAAAAAAGTATAAAAGAGAATAAAAAGTAAAAAGTACATATTAAGTTGTGTCAAAACTTTACAAACAACAGCTATTTCAGAAGATAATCATTGAGAAACTCGAGCTGATCAAGTTGTATGCAATGTTACATTTCAAGGTTTTCATATTCGTTGCACTCGCCATTCTTTCAATTTCAGCAGGTCAAGTAACAGGTAAAAAATCTGATATTCCATTTTCATAAAACTAAGAATATGTGAAAACAAATCAGAGAGGAAATTTTGATATTTCGGACGCACACTAATAAATTTTTTAAAAATATTAATCTTAAGCCTCAATTTTAATACTTAGAGACTTTCGTTACTTTATTATGGCTCCAACAGATTATATCGTGGTTATAAGCCACGATATTTTTCTTCACACCAAATCAATGACAACCTCAGTGATAATTATAAGATTGACATCATTTTCTTATGAGAAATTTTTCATATAGCATTAGACACAAAATTATTTTTGTTATGTTCTTGTTCTTATATATTAGGTCCGCTATACCGGTACTTCAACGCCAAGATACATGACCATTTCTACACAATGGACTACAACTTTATGAAGGAAGGCGCCAATGGTTGGGTAAGCGAAGGAATTACGTGCAATTTACTAGTGTACAATTATGAAGGAACTGTCCCACTGTATCGCTACTGGAACGGACAAGATCACTTTTACACCACAGACCCTGATGAAATTGGTACAACGATCCCTGGAAAAACTGGAATTTTGGGATATATAAGTGAAGGAATCACTGGCTACTGTTATTTGGATCAGGTAGGAGATAGTGTTCCATTGCGTCGGTACCTTAATGCAAAAGCTCAAGATCATTTCTATACTGTAAATGCTGAGACAGTTGGAACACATAGACAAGGTCAGCTTGGTCGATTTGGCTACAGAGATGAAGGCGTAGCCTGCTATGTTATTCCCAATTAAAACAAAAACTTCGAACAAGGCGAAAGTATCGTTTACGGATGTTTTTAATTTCTTTTGGAACATTAAATTGTATTTCCTGCTACTTTCGAGATTCTTTCGAAAGAAAAATGAACAAAATGAATCAGATGACGTTCCTCGTAAACAATAACAATGATAACATTATTTTTTTATCAGTGTTATTATCTTGTATTATCTTATGGGTTTTTTGTAGTACGATCTTTTTTCTGTGTTTGTGGTTATTATAATAATTAGCATACATTTACATACAATCGATTCTTGATACATCTACTCTACAACCCTGTCCCATTTTAATACTACTATTTTAATATAATAAATACGGTTATAAACAACCTACCTACCTAAACTTTTTAAAATATTATAATATAGTCATCTTTATGCTCAATATTGTTTAATTATTAAGCATAGCACTTTCAATGTTCGACACGTATTTTATGTATAAATAAGCAACTTGACTAAAAGAGCAGCTTATCTTTTCACCGATATAAGATAGGAAAATAATGAACTGTTCCCCCTGAACATCAAAAGTTGCTTAATTTTAGGGATTTTATGATGTAAGAAAAGTTATTAATAACATTAGATGTTTTGTAACAGAAGAGAATGCTTGTAGTTAGAAATAATGAGCCATTAATATTGATTGTCGTTTCAAAATGGTTTCTTAGTCCTTGATGATTAGCCTTAAAAGATGAAAGACTCTTCTGGCCTCGAGACCTGGTTCATTACATAATGGTTGCTCATGCATATAAAATAAGTGTCCTAAATTATACATTTAAAGTTTTTTGCTCTTCTCAATATTAATATATGTTATCTTTCCAAAATATAACAATGAGAAATACAGTAGACCGTTGAATTTACTCGCTTTAACTAAGAGTTAGATATAGAATAATAGTAAAATAAGAGTTAGGTAAACAAATCAGAAAAATCGCTAGTACTTTAAGTTGTTGCTTTTTTACTTAATTAAGACTAGCAGCCAGAAAAAGAGAATAGCATAGAAACCTCACCTTGACTGACGGTTTAATGCGGAAAACTTGCTTTCGTTTTACGAAGAAGAGCATAGAAAACTCCTTGACTGTAAAGAACTGAAAATAAAAAGAAATTTAAAAAAAAGTATAGTACTATACCGTCTTGAAAATTCGACTCTCGAGGGTCAAGTTTAAAAAAAAAACATAAAACTATTCAATAATCCAACATTATCGTAAGAAATACCTTGGGACTGATATAACAATACACTTTCTTCCTCTTAGCTTCATCTGATGGTCGGACACTTGGTATTGTCCGCTGGAAGTCAGTCACGTCGCTTTGTTGTTGCGTGGCGACAGCTTGTTGACATTCATATAATGAGAACATATAGGCATCGTAGTAGAGCGACCCAGACGATGTATTGACGTTCTTGTCGACTTCTTTCATCTCTGACTCTACGAGTGAATGGAATTTGGAACTAGTTTCTAGTCTAAGCATGTTTACATACAAAGCAGAGGCGGAATCTAGACGGTCAGAGTCATCTGCGAAGGAGAGTAAAGATAATTTTATAATAATTATGTAGTGTTTCTTAACAGATCTTTTAACTCTCCTACGCACGTGTTTGTCATTCTTCTATTCCGAATTGCAGTTAATCACCGTAGTAACATTCATCTCTAAAACACTGGAAATAAGAGAGTCTCTGCGAAAATAAAAAAGTATAAAAACAATATAAAAAGACCTCCATTTTGTGTCCAACAGTCAGCGCAATGAATTCTGAAAGCGATTCAGTTTTTTATTTTTTTCACCCCAATCTTGCTTCCGGTCGTCTCTAAGCAACTCGTTATCTAGTGTCTTAGATATCAGTGCTATAGCAGGTTCTAAGATTATTCGTTCAAAGGTGGTATTTAGTTTAAGAAATTTTAGAGAAAAATTTAAATGTTCAAAGCATTAAATAACCTTAAACCACAAACCCCAAACAAAAATTGGTACGACCATCCCTGGACAAACTGAACTGTATAGTTTTGATATAAATGTAAAGGAACCACCGGCAAGTTCTATAGTTTTGTATTTTAAACTGTTTGTGTAGAACAGAGTTTGCTAAACGTATTGTAATCCCCCCTCCTCTCCCACTGATAGATGACTGCTAAAAACCGCCTTGAAGGATGAACATAACTTTACCGGTCAAGACAAGAAGAACAGCATTCGCACTGAACGGTTTCCCATCGTAAAACACATCTGCAGTGAAGACACCAGGTTGATCGAATGTCAACCAAGCCTGGTTCGGTGAACCCTCCTCCGTTGCTTCGTCGCGTGTTGAGAAAGTAAGTAGTGGAAAGACTCGTCCACCATCTTCTCTGAACTTGATTAAAAAAACCAAGATATATGTTATTAAGACACGATAGTTTCAATGGACTCATTTAATCTATTTTCCACTAGGGTCGGAGGGACCACCTTCCCTTTTTTCTGCTGATTTTTTTCTATAATATTCTAGTCTAGGAATATTTTAGTAAAAGAAAACCTTTTATAAAAAATTACTCATATTTCTTGTAAATAGTTTTTTTCCTAAAGTAGCTGAACGAGAAAAAAATATTGTCAAGACCTTCAAATGTTTTAATTGAATTTGGATAATGCTATCGTCAGATTTAGAGTTACCAGTAAAAACTATTATCCCATAATTAGAAAAGTAGGAGAAACGGCTCTATGAAGAGCCACAGAAAGCACCGTCCGCATACGGTTAAAACGTGTTTTTCTACTTCATTTATGACCAATTAGATTTGTATATTTAAACGAACAAAATGTCTCCAATTCAAATAGAAGAACCTCTATAATTCCAACTCCTTGTATCATCCAAACAGAACAAATTCTTTGGCCCATTTTAAGAACATCGAACATTAAGAAATTCGTATTTACGAGAGAACTCTATAAAATAATTGAACCAAGGGAGTTTTTTGAATTGCGGATATTCGAATTTATAGAGAGAAATGTACCGTATATGCATAGTTACTGTAAAAAGACGTCGTTAAATTATTTCATGACGTGCGAATGTCCATTCAACTTACCTCGTGAAATAGAAAATCGTACTTTAGAAGATCCTCGACTGCTGACACTAAATGATTTCCATATTTGTCTCGCTCATCCAACTTCAGATTCTTTGCCTTGCCTTGTTCCAACACAAGCATTGAGCTTGGAACAAGGATACCACTCTTCTGCGGATCAACATCTCCTGAAAAAAAAATCTTACAGAATTATCAATGTGTAGTCTGTCTGTCTGTCCATAGAGTAACATCTCTTTTACTTAAAGGAGTCTTTAATAGTTATCCTGTAATTCTTTAGACTTTTTGAAAATATCGAAATTGGCAGTTAATTGCTTTGCACGAACTTTTCAGTTTTGGACATAATTTTTAGGCTTTGAAAAGATTTAATCTTTACTAAAGTTTGAAAGGTAATCATTAGTTTTCATTTGATGTTATGTTTAGTATTTTGCTTAGTTCACTCACTAACGTATTTACCAAAACTTATAAGACACAATTGATGAAAAAAAAGTCATACCTGCCACAAAAGACCTTGTGATATTGGGGGGACCAGCCACATTTCCATCGGCAAGAACACTGACCACATACGGTTCACCAGCTACGGTCGGTGTGAAATGAATGAAGATCTCGTTGTCTTTTTCTGTTGAGTAGACCACTACGTATTCTGTTGTCCTACCGCTGCGCAATACTTCGCATTTCAAACTGACCAGATCTGATGTTTTATACGGCCAACCATTATGCGAAAAAAACTATAAAAAAACACAAACAAAATAGTCATCACTAAAACTGCTACAACATCTTTCATGGGTTCAAACATTTATTTCCGGCTTTTGGCCAACCATTATGGTGGACAACATTTTCTTATAATTCCACTCGTTATCTAAAAAGATTCTCAAATCTTGTGTCGGTTTCACGATGGATTTCACGGTTTTTGACTTTTATGAACCATTGTAAAGTCGCATTTTTAAAAGATCGTTTTGCAGGTATATCACACTAAACTTTTATAAAAAGGTAAACTGTATCCCTCCTCTCTAAACACTGCAATCTCTAATTTAACGTACTTGGAACCAGAAAGTTTAGTGTTAAAAAAATTAGACATTAATCTAATTCCATTATATAAAATTAATCAATCAATCAGGCTTTAGCAACAAAATAAACGAGCCTACCTTTACAGTTAATACCATCTCGGTGCCGACGGTCGAATCTTCAGTATTCCAAGTAACTGTTGTTGACTTAGAAGCGAATCCCTTCCCAAGCAAAGCACTGAATACGCCCGTGTTGTTGGAGGATTGTGCATCAACAGCCTGCCTTCTACTATTAGCATTGTTGGAGTTACCAAAAAGACGCGTTATCAGGTTTAGTATAGAGTTACAGGCGTTAAAGACTCTCCCGTTATTGAAGGGTTGTTGCGTTCTAGTATTCCAGTCGCCAAAAGGACTTGTAATTAGGTTCTGTGCAAAAGAGCGATTCTCCTGTCTTACGAATATGCGTACGAAGAGATTTGCTAACCATCCCATAAATACCATGATAATACCAACATACAGCGCAATACACAGCAAAGCTATCTTCGCTATAAAGTAAACAATAAATTGTATATTGTGATTATGTTGATAGTGTAAATAGAGTCTTTTAATATGATATATTTAAATTAGTATTTATATCTCTCTAGTATGATAATAACTATTTTGGAAAGCATTTTATGAGACAAGTTTTGAAATCCGAAAATAGAAAGCAAAATTAATTTTACAGTTTTCCGAAATTAAAATAAAAATCTGCAATAAAAAGGATAGTTTTTTTTTACCTAATAGCCACACTGTTTTGAGTATAGCATAGAACAGTTTCACAAGGGCTGATCGCTGACAAAATACTTCAAATTCTTCAAAACTTGAGTCTCGACTTTTCATCTCAATAACCCCGAGAGCATGAAAAGCATCCATGAAGTCGGATGTTTTCAACTCCTCCAAGCGGTCACGAACGTCGTACAACGTCTTGATGTTTTTCTCTCGGAACATTGTCTGCGTATGTTTGATATTGTTGTTTCGTAGCCACGTCTTGAATCGATACTCTTCTATCATTCGGTCTTTCGCCTTCATTATCAGCGGGATGTGTATAAGGAGCTTCTTCGGTGATTCGTCAAATAAGTGGAACTTCAGCAGACTTGCTGTTTTCATCTTGTTCAGTCGAGAAACCTCCTGGAGAGAGGTGTAACCTGAGATTGTGAACAAAGGAGAATCAATATGCAATACTGTACTTCTAACATTCCTTTTGAAGCATTTAAAATAATTTTGAAGGATATTATCAAAATCACCAAAATTTTATATAACTTGATCAATTTTATATTTTTAATTACCAACGATTAGTGAAAGGCCCCGGGTACTCCCAGTTTCTTAAATTTTCCATGATTTGAGTACTGAAGAGTTTCTTATATAAAACCTGCTTTAGCTTATGTATGCCTACAAACGATGTGCAAAAATAACTTCTTGTAAAGACACTTCTGGGAAAGTTAATTAAATACATATTAGTTCTCGAAGCATAAAAAATCCAGTACTGAAAGTTTCTTAATTTTTGGGAACGCGAGACTCCAGTTTCTTATAAACAGGTTTCTTATAAAAGAAAATGCGATTAAATGACTTACCATTGTTTAAGAATGTGTCTGAGAATTGTTGTAAGTTGTTCGCCTCCAACCAATCGTGGACAGGCTGCAACTCGTTGATCTGGTCATCGTCAACATAATATTTCAAGATGAGTGCCAGTACAAGAGCCACAAAACATCGTTTGATTAACCTTGAATTGACGCTGTTATTGTTGATTGCAGTGTTATCAGGCATTCTCTCTCTCAAAATGTCATTGCTGTTTGTTTTTCTATTTAATATTTAATTTGTTTGTTCTTTTTGTTTTTATTTCCATTTCCTGAAGTTTAAATGAATGTAATGAGAATTAGGATAACATTACAATAAGACAACTCAATTATGTTACATACACATACACGTGTACCAAGTTTATTTAACTCAAGTATTGGGGAGGGGGGGGGGGGGAGCGTTGTTTCACTTTTTTATTTGTAAGAGTTTTTTTTTTTTTTTGGGGGGGGGGGGAAGATTTATTTACAGGAGGAATTTCAAAAGTCTTTTCTTTTTGTTGTTAGATTTAACCATTTCCTATTTAGAAGAAGAAATGTTCATATTATAAGCTTTCTAGGGGAATTTACAAAACAAATAGCATCCTACATATCAATAATAATAATAATAATATATAACATTATATATCTTCCATAACATTCGTTTGAGTCCATTAAATTGTATTTATTAGGAAAAGATGGCGTTGAGGTTGTTTGAGCAGATTACTATAACAAAATATCTTTCTACAATTTATAAAAAATATATAATATTAAAATTAACTAATAAAAATTTGTAAACTTGAAAAAAGCAAATATGAAGAAAGTAACAAATTAATTACAAGGAAATGTCATCTAACCCTAGTTGCTTCTTATCATTACTTGCTAAACAAACACAATAATGTCTTAGCAAATCAAAAAGCAAGTCAACTTCATCTAGAAATTCAAGTTTTTCAATTCGCATTTTCTCAGCTGGTGGAAGATCATTGTAAATATCAACCAACAGTTTTGTATGAACATTCTGAAAAGAACAAAAGCTGTCAACTTTTGACTGGAGAGAATCGTGAGCCCCAAACAAATGGCAGTCTCTTCCTCGAAGGTTCTGCTTCATAACCTCGCCAAAACGGTCATTCAAATTTACTGGGTCATAGTCAACTACTAAAGAAGTCTCAAACTCGGATGATATAAAGTTTAATAACTGTTTTACACTTTCATGCTTCATGTAAACAAACACACACTCAACAATAAACAAAGTCGGTTTCAACAGGTCCAAACCACTATCCAAGAGAATTTGCTTTAAGTTTTGAACATCTGCCAAGTCAGCAGCTAATAGGTGATAGCCCTGAGAATGAAGTTGAGAATCCAGAGTTTTTACCTCACCTTTAAAAACCTGACTCAATGGTGGCTTTGTTAGAATACAATGCATTTTCTTTTGTACCACTGGTTTCATATCTATTTCATAGAAACCATGACTGGGTGCAATCTGTTTTTGATATAGATTCCAAAATAATGTATCAAATCCACTCCCTAGACTTACAATCTGGCATTGACAATTTGTTGCATTCAGAAACCTTTCCACAATTGTCACTACACTAAAGTGGCGCACATAGTATCCTCTATTGATTTCAGGTGCTTTCCTTTGTGGAATATTGCGTACAAAGTATTCTATGAAATCATCTTTCCAGTAGTTTTTATGAGTTGCATATCGTTTGCAATTCGATGCATCATCGTTTGTTGACATAACACCTTCAGAAGACATTTCAACCTCAAGCTACAATACAATAAGTATATATATATATATATATATATAGTATATATAGAATTAAAATAAAATATATAAATATATAACGTGTAATTTTAATGTATTTAATGGCAGCATTTATAATTAAATACAAACATAGATTTTCTTATTAGTTTGTTATTCAACAGTTTTTATGAATTTCAGAAAAGTAAAAACCTAAAATTTCTTTAGTGCTGATGCAAAAATCAGTGTTTAAAATAAAAAATACAGAAATACTGTATACCCAGCATGCAAATTAAAAAGTGCACAATAAACAGGAAGTACTACATGGTATTTGTATAGTGATTTGGTTTACAGAGAATACCAGGTAACCTATCAAGTTTTGGGATTAGTTCTATTAAGAGTTCCAGTTTAGTGTTGAGTGTTTTCCATCAAATTACATACCAAAAATATATTGTATATGCATATATTATGTAATTTTATTAAGGTGTTTGTTTTAGGTTAACCTGATTAAGTAATAATCAATTGGATTTAGACACAAATTTATTATTAAATTAACTTATTATTTTATAGATAAACGGTTATTAAAACCAAATGTATATGTATATATACGCATAGCAAAAGATCACCTTTCAACAAGACCACCCTTTCTCAGAAAGGCCTGTGAAATTACTTTCTTTGAGCAAATATTAAGTTTAATAAAATGGCAAATAATACCTTAATGGTGGTAATTTTGCCCAATTCCACAAAAAAAGATTTGTATATACCTGCTAAAATCCAATTTTGTTCTGCGAAAATTAATACCTGTCAAAAAAACTGCATTTCAACTATTATGTATATATGTCAATTTAATAACATTTTTTAGTATATATATAGGTAGTAGATAATTTCACTTTTTGAACCAAATATATAAATATCGATATATAAATAGTAGCATGTATATATAGTAGGTAGTATGTATATATATATATGTCAATACATCAAAAGTTATATATATATTTTGTTTTGATTTCTTTGATTTTGTAACTAACTAAAACCTTCAAAAAATATATATATACATATATATACATAATATATACATTTTGACAATTGATGAAAATTGATACACATGAAAAAGCCTGAAATGAGTAATCCACAGAAATGATATAACACTGCTCATAAAATGTAATTTTATAAAATTAGTACAAATGAATATTAATACCATTTATTTATTTATGAATTTTTACCCAGGATGGTCTCTTCAGTACTAATCAGACTGCTATCAATGAGAATCCTGCCTTCGTTGTGCAACACCTACAACGAAAACCTATGGCAATTAGCACCGAGAGGTTATTCTCGCCACTGTGACCGGCGGTGGACTGGAACCCCTGAGCAGGAGGTTACGAGTCAAGGTATTTTATGACTAACTGTTTATTAAATGAATGTCAGAGATCAGTATAACATTTGACAAAAAAATAAGATATAAGGTCTTGTATATAATGCACAAGTAGCAAGTCATATTTATACAAGTAAAAATAGTACCTAAACTAGCAAGTAAAACGGATAAAACAAAATGATATATATCAGGTGATAATTATAAAAGTGATATATATATATCAGGTGATCAAATAAAAGTGCCGAACTGACTAGAGGCTGTCACCAAAGGACTTAAAACGTGTACCATGAAAGATTAAATGTATATGCATATATATATATATATAAAGTACTCTTGAAAATTCAAAAATGTTTTATAAAAATTAAAAATTATTGATACAATGGTGCATTAAAAGTCAAAAATAGACAATAGAGTAGTACATTATCAATCTTTTGACTTGTAATTCGCTAGGGTGTACTTATTCATGTGACGCCATTTTGTAACGATTTCTTTTCTTTTGGTTAACAGTTCGGTTTTATTATTGCTCCTAGATATTAATTTAGTAGAGCACTGTTGTTGATCGCTATTCATTATCAATCACTAATATATATATATATATATATATATATATAATATCATACCCCGTTGTTGGTTTATTAAATTTGAACAAATCTTACTTATTTCTAATAAGCACCATAAGCAAAGGGGCAATTATAAACATTTTTTAGACGCTAGAGGGGTACTTATTAGGGAGTTTCTTATTGGAGAGAATACGGTATATATTATATATATAAGTATGCATACACAGTAAAAGATCGTTTTAAAAAAATACTAAATATATATATATATATATATAAAAATTAACAGGACTTAATCAGTAACCTTGAACCCTTGTTTTAAAGCTAAATTTTGCAGTGGTGGGCAATATTTTCCGTGTTGCTATTTTCCACAACAGAATATATTTTTATAGATTCACCAATAAATAAAAGACTAAAGAGTTTTAAAAGAACCTTCCCTGAATATGCTACAATATAAATCCTAGCCGGCAATTCGTGTACTGTAGCTAAACATATATACAATTTATGGCTTAGTAGCATTTAGAACAGGTAATATATATACATAGCAAAATACATTATATGTATATATATCATATATCTTCAACATTGAAAAATTAAAAGAAGTATAAAATGAATCAAAACATACTTAAAAATAATTACTTGAATATTTTTCAAGTACTTGAATAAGGAGAGGGCAACACATACACACCAAATCAAAATACATGCATAAACCGAAACAAACTAGCCATAAACAGGAACCAACGCCACAGCTAAATACGAAATCTTGGTATCAAAGTTAGATCTTGGGGTATTCCCTATTCGCGCGAATCCAGATTTCGCGGGAAGCTAAAACGATGTTTTAATCTAGTTTTTACGGCCAATCCCCACAACTGCAAATATATCCAAATTGCGAATAACTTGTTTAAAACTACTAATATCTTGCTTAATATAAATGTTTTCATTTCAATGAGTCCACAGGATACCGTATTCCCTATTATATAATAATATATGCTGCACGCACTGCGAAATCTTCGGTTTGTAATTATATAACGTCGCCGAGAACCCCATGGCGTTTATTAAGGTAAATTTTTTTCTATCAAGTTTGAGGATGGCTGGAAGTATTTCTAATGAGGAAGAATAGTAATATATCAATCAGAGGTACAGACCGCTTATAGACTGATAGAGTGCCTGTTTATTGCAGAATTGACCGACAATGTATTCTTATAAACAAAATAAAAGCGACGAAGACGAACCTCATGGTTAAAACACTGTAGCCATATGGTAACAATTGTCAAAATTATAAAACTTTAGTA
Source organism: Dendronotus venustus (assembly GCA_031834005.1). Taxonomy (NCBI): domain Eukaryota; kingdom Metazoa; phylum Mollusca; class Gastropoda; order Nudibranchia; family Dendronotidae; genus Dendronotus; species Dendronotus venustus. The sequence goes on from JAUEKX010408645.1 coordinate 13,246, forward strand.
AATGTTCAAATAATAACAAAGAAAATTTCCACAAAGTTTTATGGATCAATAAAATGCGCCTTTTAAGCCATATTTTGTGAGCTAGAATAATCATAAAAATAAGAAATATTATGTGATCTTTGCAAAAATCAAATTTCATCGAAAGCGGCATTTTGGTATACATATCGATAACTAATAAGGTACGAAAATACAAATTAGTAGTAATAGTTAATAGTAAAAAGTAATAGTAATAGTTATTTTTTATTTTAGCCTGAATCTTGACTTTAGTCAAAACTTTGACAAGTTGTTTGTTTCATATATATGTTTACAATCATATTTCATATATATGAAGGCCAAACGAAAAAAAAAACATGTTAGTAATGTTGACATGAATGTTGACAATGTTAGTAAACAAATCCCAACACAACCGGGCTCGTTCCAGAGTTTGGGACTTCGATTCATTGGTTTAGATGTAGCAATTGTATTACTCTACATTCCGGTCTTAGTGTATGTTGTCGCACCATGATTGTGGAAGAAGTGGTTCTATTTATCTGAATTTGTTAGCATACGCAGAAGATGAAAGAAACATGGCCAACCTTGTCAGAACCTTTTTTTTCCAGTTGATTTTAAGAGCACTAGCATGTTGACCTAGAAATAGCTGGCTAATTTAGCCTATGCTGAACTCTTACCCTTTTTTCTTTTTATTGTTATTTTTTAAAATGTACTAAATGAAGCTCTAAGGCTAACCGAATAATCTACATATAGAATTTAGGAAAAATAATGTAACCTGGCTTTAGCGTCTTATTACGGGTTTTTCTTCGGATTTCTTTCAGCAATGGTTTTGAAACAATTGAAATTTTGAAATGGAAACACATCAAAACTCTGCCAGAAAGCCAGGATGGAGGGAAAATATTACAGAGATTAGAAATCATTCGATAAAACTAAATTTAGAACAAAACCTGGACTAGAATTTAATTCTACGTTTAGAAAATTTAGATCCGGATAGTTCTTTCGACAACCTCTTTAGGACTATAATTATAGTTACAAAAGTATAAAGAAAGCAATCGCAAGTTAAACCTTGGGTGACGAAGGGGATCAAAAAGTCTATTTTGCGACGAAACAAACTTTTACGCCGATTCCATCGTGCAAAAGATGTAAACAACAAAAATATAATTTTTGAACAATATAAAAGACTCAGAAATCAAATTGTTAAAATAATTCGACAAAGCAAAAGATTGAACTACAGAAAAAAATTTTATGAAAATATGAAACAGTCAAAATATTTGGAAAAGTATAAATTAGTTAATGTCCTAAAAAAGTCAATAAACGAAAGAATATCGAACTAAAATTTGATTCACAAGGCAAAACCTACAAATGCGCCAAATTGTTTTAATAACTTTTTCAAGAACGTAGTGCAGAAAATGTTCCGCCTATAAATAACTTTAAAGAGGATCTAAATCGAGCTATAACAAATTCCCTCTTTTTTTTCCCCCTGTCAAAACATAGGAATTTATTAAAATAGTGGTGGATCCTTGAAAAGCAACAGGTCAGTTTAGTAAAATAAAAATAAACATACTTCACCTATTTGTTCACAAGATTTTTAAAATTCAAGACAAAACTATTTAATCTTTCACTTTTAACTGGTGAATTCATAAGTCAATTAAAAACTGCAATAGTGATAGGGCTACTTCTGTTTAAAAACAACAGAAGGTTCTGAGAAAGATGTTTCAAATCATTATTGTCTAATATAAAGTATTTTAAGCCAATTTTTATGTTTTCAAACTTTTTAAATAAAATGGTTCATAATTAAATATTATTATTGAAAAGGGAATATTCTTTTGGATTCAACATCGATTTATCTGCTACTCACCAGTTTTCAATAAAAATTCTTCAAAATCCAATAAAGTGTGACTGATTATGTCAATAATAGTTATTGAATTATTAATTATATGTATAGATTATGTAGCTATAATTAAAGGTCGTTAAGAGGTAAACGCACAATTGAGACAAGCTCTACTTTGATAGAAATGATGTAGATGTTATTACTTCAGTTTTGCTTGCATTACGTATAAAAACCCATTGTATAAGTTTATATATCCCGTTGGCAGCCACGAATCAATGCAAATGACAACGTATTTCCCACTGTCCTACAGTTTTACAAGAATTATCTAGATTATTAAATGACATATTTTCAATGCGTAGGCTGTCTGAATTATAATAAAACAGTAAGACGTACAGTCTGATAATGATAGTTCATATACTGATAGTTCCTCTGTAAATACTACATATGAAATACTCATACTAACAGCTATAGAAAGATTTTCTACTTTCTCAAATGTAAAAAACTATAATAATATGCTACCGTGTAAACAATTCCATACTCTAAGAACATAAGTCATGAGTGAGGTTCAAAAAATAGTAAAATCATTTCAAATATGTAAACAAAGACAACAAACATTAAATAAAGGATAAAAAAAAGTAAAATGTTACTTTTATTGAAACGTTCTTCTCTCATAACACTTACTACAAAGTCAACACGATATAAAAGACTCTTCTTATCACCGATCACAGGATTACCAATAATCCGCACCGTAGCAAACTGCCATGCGATTCAAGGAAAAACTCCATGTCGTTTGTCAAGTATTGGATACAGAGAAGAGGCTATAAAATGCATAAAAAGTCAACAAAAATCTTTTCCAGGTAAGAGAATTTCTACATTAAATACAAATATAATACATTGCGTACATCACTACATTAAATAAAAATATCTAAAATATAGAGACGAAACATAATGGTATAAGTATACTTTTTATATTTTTAGGTCACCAAACTGACTTTTACTACTGCATGGCATTTAGCAAAGAAAATCTTCAATGGAAGAACCAATCTCAATCCAGTATTGCAGAACAGATTAAACTGGCTGGCTTCAATGAGCATGTTGCTTCAAAATTTGAAAGTTTTTCAAAAAGTAAGATTTTTTCTCAGAAAAGCCTTTTATATTGGATTGAAAATTATGTCAAATCCAACTTCAATCGCTATTCCACAAACTCACATTTGGACTCCTCTGATAAATGGGACGAGATCAAAAGAAACGGAAAAATCATTGACATAGTCTTGCCCGGCGCTGCTCTAGAAGACGAAAAGAAAATAAATAAAGAGCAAACAAAAGAAATTACTGACAAATTAAACAAATTGAAAGAAAGCGATTATCTCACAGATGGGAAACAACACTGGTTTCATGGGACTTCAATATTAAGAGCGAGAAACATCGTCAACAAAGGAATATGGTTATCAGAGGGAGTTAAAAACCAAGATTTCTCAAATAGTGGGGGTTTTTATTCATCTGAGGAGATTGATTATGTTGCACGCTGGGCACTTATCAAATCGAAAATCGTATCAACTAATGATGAATTTAAAGCATCAGTGCTTATATTCGAGCACGATTTAAACGAAAAAGAAAACACGGAAGGACTATTCCTTAATCGCAATGAAATAGAATTATGGGAAAAGATCGTAATGTACCATAGAGCAACACCAAATTTTAAAAATGAAAAGTGTAATAATCTCGAAGAAAAGTGTAATAATCTCGAAGAGGAAGTTGAAAATGTCTTACAGAAAAAACAATTCATCTACGGTCCTGTTTGCGACGGTGACATTGAAACTGATGAAATTCCAATCCCATTTGATGATAATTTTAATCAACTATGCATAATTAAAAATGGTTCATTCTTGACAAAATTTCAAGACAGTTTGAAGGCTGTTATCAATCTCCGTTATTCGAGTTCATCATGATTGACTCTTACAACATTCTATGGTAATGCAATTAATATAAAATAGTATAATAGTATAATATATATATAATAAATAATATAAATAGTAATGGCAATTGTATCCCTGTGCACACGCAATCCTCGAAATGATTTTATAGATATATATTTTCCTGCCTCGTTTTCACGTTTTATTGACAAGCATTCTCTCAAAACATTTTTTTGTGCCACAAGCTTATATCCTTTTACTTTGTATGAATATCAGAAGAGCCGTATATAATTTCGAGAACTGAGTGTAATACTTATTCTACTATGCAACTAATTTATCAAATTCCAATATACGGTAGCCGAGAAAGGTCAATCATTTAATTATTTTTTAATCACTGATTATTATTTCAATCACACTATACATTTTAATTTCTTATGTTAATGTATTTCACCACACAATTGGTCAAAATAAAGTCAAAATAAAGCAAAAGTTTTATATACTGATATGCAAGCAAAGTTTTTCTACTTTTCATTCAATCTGGATTTTACCTTCCTTAACAATAGGTTTCTAAATGTTTGTTTTGCTTCCACACACAGGACCAGAAGAGTAAACCTTCCAAAATAACCATCA
>JAUEKX010408756.1:0-17601 GCA_031834005.1 Dendronotus venustus
GCGCAACACCTACAACGGAAACCTGTGGCAATTAGCAGCGAGAGGTTATCCTCACCACTGTTACCGGCAGTGGACTCAAACCCCTGACCAGCAGGTTACGAGTTGAGTGCATTAACCACTCGGCGACAGCTCCACTATTAGTCTGCTATTTTCTGAATGGTTGGTAGGTGAGAGACTCTAGGCCTAGTTGCAATATGTTTTAGCATAAATTATAAGATATAAATAAGAAGATCCTTTAATATTGTTCATAATCAACTTTTTACTTTAGTCTGGAAAATGCAGCCATCCACTTAAAAAGTGGCTTAAAAAGATACTTATCGCCTGATCGATTAAAATTGGAAAATATTAACGAGCCAAAGAAAGTGACTGTAACAGTCCTTACAAAAGATCCTATTATCAATGCTGATCCACAATCTGTACAATTTCTTGTTCGACAGGTAAAAAAACATGTTGTTTCAAAGAATCATCGAATTTGAATCCAGTTTTCATTTGGATGCTTAAGGTTTGGTTAGATAAGATCTAACTGAATTTAAAGTGATTTCCGCATATTTTTAATCACAAAATTATGTGTAATAATTTTTAAGCAATCAAAAATGTTTCAGAAAGATATATATATATATATATGCAACCAAACTGAGCAAACCTATTGTCAAATAGGTTTTATCTCCAAGTACTAGTTCTTATCTTACTGTCTTTCTGGGCTAATACTGTTATATTGTAATCTACATCTCCCTACAATTTCACAGTCCAAGAAACAAGGGTATAGTTCATTCTATTAAGAAAAATAGATTATTATAATGTTGAGGAAAACGTCAGTCAGGGAACTGTCCAAGTTGGAAAACTGTCTGGTAATCAAATGAACAGCATCTTTTTATTTATTTTACAGATAACTGATTGTTATTTGCAACTTTGTGATTGGAATGAAGTTCAAGAATGGAACAAGCAACTGACAAATCTTCAAACCAAATTTCATTCTGTGCAAGGATTGAATATGGCGATCGATCACAGCTACGTCAAGTAAGTTAAACCTCGTTGTGAGGTTGGTTTACGCAAAGTTATTTACTACTGAGAATAACTGAATTAAACCAATACCTTACTATATCATTTATCTCTAGAGCAATGATGAAATTTGAAGAGCACGATTTTGCTGGTGTTCACGAACAACTGGAGCAATTACCTGGTGCTACAATGACCAACATAATGCAAGAACAGTTCCCAGTTCTTGGTACTGTAAAGGAAGAAAAAGAAAACAAATTGTTAAAAGTTGGTGGGGGTGGCTCCAAAGAAGATTTACTTGCTGATAAGTTTACTCCTCAAGCTATGTTATGTAAAAGTCGCATTTTTTTAATGCAGGCATTAACATTATATTGGACTTCTGGTTTAAATACTTTGAAAGGAAGTCGAATTGGAAGTCTGCACAGTTCTGCATGGTAATTATCAATATTTCAATTTATAATATATATTTTTTTGTTTCGTCAAACTTACTGATATACATATTTTCGTAATTTTAGGGAAAATGTTGACAAGCTTTTATCACAAGCATATGACACAGCTTTTATCCCATTGCAAGGATTTCTTCTAAGTGGTTCAGCGCAAAGTAAAGCACCCTTTTTGATGCAATTAAAATCGATTGCTGCAATTAGAGAAACATTGATGGTAACAGAAGACGTGGTAGGACTTTATTTAACGCTGAGAATTATCAATTTCCTATTTGTCATCTAGAAGTAGATCTGAGATCAGAGATGGTCTACCAAATCTGTCTAAATTTGGTTATATATCGATTATCTTCACTGTTTCTCATTCAATCAATAGCAATATTTTGCTCTTCTACGCAGATGTTTACAGACCTTCTAGATCTTTCTCTCTCTTTTTAATATTTCAAAGTATAATTATAAATAGTATTTTTTATCTTCTTTAATGATTGCGTTCATTTAGGACTTACAACAAGGGATGTTTTTCAATGTTTTTGGTCGTGCTCATTATATCGATGCTGATAAAACTGATATTTCAATTTTAAATGAATCACTACGAACAACATCTTATTTACAATTTCACCACACACTACACAAAAAAGGTTGGGTGGCTCCAACAACTAATCTGAATCTTAAGATGCCAAATATACAGACTCTTCAAGTGATGACAGCCAAATTAGCAAGAAAACAAGGAAATAAGAAGCTTGCAGAATCTCTTCTTGCCAAACAATTAAGTATATTAGAATCGAAAGGTACAGTTGATGGTAAAATGTATTTAAGTGGTGGAGCACAACTTCGATTGAAGCAACTCTCTGCATCCGTAAATTCTGGAAAAGTAGTGGAACCATCAGCTGCTGTTGATATTCTTAAAGAATCAGCCAAGTTAAAGATGACCCTTGGACTTTCTGCAGAAGCTGTAGATGTTTTATGTTCCAGTATTCTTCTTTCAGAAAGACAAGTAAACAGTAGCATGGTCAAAGCTAACGGTGGAAATTTACGCTTATCAGAGGTATCGGCCAGGTCACTTGTTACGCTTTCAAAGTGGATAATTACAGATTCTAAACTTGGTAGTACAGTATCTGATCTAGATGATTCCTTGATTGGACCTAAAGTTCGCGAAGTGATCAAACTGACGACAAGGTCATCCTCCAACAAATGGATTCAAGGGATGAATATGGTGACAACGTCTTCAGAATCTGATATGATGTGTGGACAGTTACTTCAACATAGTACTTACCGTTGTCCCCAGTTAGGCAAAACATGGTTTGCTTATGCTGATTGGTGCTACAAATGGGGAAGAAAGATCATTGAACAGGAAAAGTATAATATTTAATTAAGTACTAAGTTATTTATGAAAATAATGTAAATTTAACTGGAATATATCCAATTAATTTTATTTCACATCTCTATGATGTTTATTTTCTTTTTTTAGCACAATTTGTGTTCAATTGTTAGACGAAGAGATGGAAATGATCAAAACTCATTTATCTGTTGTATCTGTTCCAAACTCAATCAAAGAAAAAGTAATATTAACATTATCAAAAGCCCATAATATCAAGGATGTTTCTGTTGAAGATGAAGCTCAAAAGTTTATCGAGGTAAACAAAAGACATTCTTTTTCACGAGAACGATAATAACGTTGTTTTGCATAACTACCAGATTAAAAGATTTCTTCAATTCAAAGTGTAAAATTTACCTTCTTTCCTCAAATGTAGTTGTCATTATTAAATTAACAGCAACTAATGAGATAGAAACAGATAAGATACTAACTTATTTTTTATAAGATTCTTCTCAAATCTCTTTAGTACTAATTACTTAGTCCTTAGAAATTCCCTCTATATGTCTAATTAGGTCATGAAGTATACATTAAAGCTATATATCACTTTACTAACAGTTTTCAAGGATACACATCTCCTTGAGGTGTAATTTTTATGTTTATCGTCTTTGATCCGTTTATTTTTCATCTTCAGATATTCTAGAAGCATCATCTTTTCAATGAATATAAAATCTTTTGATAAGATTTTAGTTACGAAAAATAATTTGATGTTATTTAATCTGCCCGCCATCTTGAGTCCTTTTAGCTGAGGGCTATGAGTGAAATTTATTTGCATCGTATTTTTGAATGGTCTATCTAAAAAAGGTTTGCTAAAAGGTCCTAGTTCCTGAGAAATTTATATTTTGCCAAATTTATTGTTTTTTTAGAGTAAACTTCTCTTTGAGCTACGATAATTTTTTTATACGTCCTAAGAAAAAAAGGTTAAGTAAACTTTTTTTGGACAAACTATAGAGCATACAAAGTGTTTTTCATTTTGAGAAAAAAGCATTTTTTGACAGATTTCAGAGATGTATGAAAAAGAAAATTATTCAACCATTATTAGATATAAAAATAGGCATTTTACATAAATTGTTATTTTTTGATTAAAAAACCCGAATTTACTCAAAAATAATTAAAATAATTATATCATTGTAAGAAGTAAATACATCTTAATCAGAAAATAAAAAACAAAATTGGGCGTGTGCATCCTTAAATGGATAAAAAACGAGATATACAAGGTGGATTTTAAAGAAAATCTTACAACCTAATGCCTTTACATTGTTAAGCGCATAATTTAATTCAATTTCATAGATATCAGTCATTTGTGACCAGCTATTTCTATATAAATTATAGAAACAATGAAATCTTATAGCACCGATGACAGCTCTCTTGAGAGCTGAATCAACAACTCACTCACTGATAGTATGAATGATTTTTTATGGAATGGCTTCTACTATTCTTTATCTCGTTGTACAGACAAATGTGTATATCATTCTTTTCTTAATGATGTATCTGATACATTATTTATTTTATTTCTATTAAACACTTTTTAAGAGGTTAACCCTTAAAATCTATAGTATACTTCGCATCTGGGGTCCAAACTACCTTTTCTTGTTTTGTTTGCCGTAACTTTTGACCTATAAAAATAAATGTCGATATTGCTTATGAATTTTCAACCTTTATGATATTTTCAGGACAACTCGCCCGAAGAAATCAACATTCGTTATCAATTGTATTCTCTGCTGTATGACCATTGCAGTAATAATATTAAAGACTTGAACCAACTAATTAATCATTTGGTGAACGTCTGGCAAACTGTTGTTAATAGAGTATTTGCTCATTACAACCAAGCTACAGTATCATACTTTACATATCTTAGGTTGAACGGAAGCGAGGTAAGCTTTTTAAAATTTGTCTCAAGTAATTAGATTTCATATCTATTTTTTAGTCATTCTAACTCTTAGTTTTACGTTCTTTCTTGCAGCTAAATTATAATTTCTTTTGATATTCATTTATTGATTTAGGGTGGCTTTATGTTGCATCTTTCAGAGTATGGAAATATTACTGCCACTTTACGTTTGCTGCGTTTATTAGTAAAATATTCAAATGAACTGAAGAAACATCTTGAAAATCCATTTTCACAAACACCTACAAAACCATGGAAAGGTAAAATTACATTTATGTCGTTTAAGAGTACAGTACCAAGATTATCGAATACCTAAAAGTACAATATAAACGGAGCGATATTTTGCAATTGTCTATGCAGTTTTATGCGAATTTTGTTTTTCTAGGAATTATTCCACAATTGTTTGCAAGGTTAAATCATCCAGATAAATATGTGCAGAGTAGGGTTGCTAATTTATTGTGTCGAATTGCAAAAGATTCACCACAACTGATTGTTTATCCAACCGTTGTTGGTTGCACCGATATGATGTCTCAACAACATCTATCCAAAAGTTCTGCTGAAGGTGATTCATTTTTTTATGTGAAATTGCTTTTTATTCTTTACAACAGTCTCGTAGAAACCACTGAAAATTTAATGATTGATAAACGAATCGTCTCTGAATAAACTTTCAGGTATTTTACGTGCGTATCAATATGCTGGTGATGATGAATGTGAACAACCAATATCTCAAGAACAAACCCACCAAGATAGTCAAGAAATCGTCTCACAACCTGATCTCGAAATCTCTGCTTTAGAGGAGGCACCTGTTACTGCTGAAGATAAAATAATGCTCTCCTCTCTTCATATCATTCTTGATACATTAAATGAAGATTCTCCTAAACTTGTACAAGAGGTTAAGTGTGTGGTACAAGAATTGAGACGAATCACATTGCTTTGGGATGAGTTATGGCTTGGATCATTAACACAGCTCCATCAGGAATCGCAAAGGTGACCTTAATAAGACAGATTGTATTTTTAATAAAACAAATTTTATTTTGATATTCTTATTTATAAATTTCCTTTAGTTTATAGCTTATAGAACTATTTTACGATGTCTTATAAAAGATTGAATTTAACGTTTTTTCTTTTAGACGTACATCCCAATTGGAAACTGAGATCTGTCGTGTGAATTCAAACCAGACTTTATCAAATCATCAAAAAAATAACTTAATCAGGGAGAAACATGAAGCACTCATGAAACCTGTAAGAGATTTTTGAATTTTGACCTTTATGTTAAATTATTTCTACCTCTTGTAAGAATATTGTAACTGGCTTTTACTAATTGAAAATAGGGTCTCCATAATCTCATTGATATAATCTATTACATATCGTGTAAAAATCAAGCAAAGACATAGAAACTATTTGTCTCTTTTGTCTCACTTTTCCTATCTGACGGAATGCAAGTAATTCTATTCCCTAATTCTAAGTTACTTTTTCGTACTTATATTTGAAGCAATTGTTTTTAGTTGATTTTCTCTTTGGAACGTTTGCAAAAGATCACTTCGAAAACACCTGAGACGCCACACGAGAAATGTTTTCAAGATATGTACAACAAAGATATTGATAAAGCTATCTTTGCCATGAAGAATCCTGCTGATCCATCAAAACCTGATGTCAGCTGGGATGCTGCTAAACAGGTAAATTTACCATGTCAGCTAAATAATAATGGTTTAAATCAGTAGGAAGATGCATCATAAAATATCGTACTTAATAAATTTCTTATCAGCTAATAGAATTGTATATATTCTTTTATTTTAGTTGTATCATTCGTTACAAATACGCTCACAAAAGCGACCTATTTCAAATTTAAAGATGGCTGAAATCAGTCCTGTTCTATCTTCAAATCAATTTGAATTAATACCGTTACCTGGAATTGAATGTTCTAACGAAAAGGTAAGCCATTGTTTTCTTTTCCCTGGGTAGCGTAGCTCAAGATCTTTAGCATAAAAATGTTAGTTGGAATATATAGTCTGTGTGTCTCTTGTTATATACATAATATTGTATATCATGTAAAGATCACATTATAGATACAAATAAACAAATAATAGATAAATACGATATTTATAATTTTTAGCACACACACACTGATTATCTCCAAATATTTATACGTTTTTACATTATACGTTTCTTATAAAGAATAAATCAAATTTATTCTTCACTCGAAGTTAAAACCTCTCATAATTTTAAGACGTTAACTGCTATGAGGGTAATAACATGTAATCGGATATAAAATGTAACTATTAGAGTTACAAGATATTATATTAGATCAAATTATTTCAAAAAATCTAGTAGATCAATTTGACCCTTAACGACACCAAGACTTAAAAATAACAATATCTCATCACGAAAAGGATGTTTCCGTATAATCTAATAACGTAGAGACATTTTGTATTTATTTATAGATGATATCACTTAAGAGTTTTGCTGAAGAAATTCATATTTTACCCACCAAAACTAAACCAAAGAAGCTTATTATGGTGGGCCATGATAATCAAAGGTAACATTTTTTTTTCTTTTGTTTTTTTAATTGTTTTCTATTTATACTCTCTAAATAAATATTAAATAATCTGTTTCTTAGATACCCGTACTTATTCAAGGGGTTAGAAGATCTTCATTTAGATGAGAGAATCATGCAGTTCTTGCAAATCTGCAATCACATGTTTGCGAAGACTGATCGGTACTATTTTAAACTTGTATTTTTGTTATAAAGAATCCTTTATCGTTTTCTTTTTTATAAGTCACCAGTTAACTCTTAAATGTATATCTGCTTCAATATTTCATCTAAAATGTATGTTTTTATGGTTTTTTGAATTTTTTTAGTTCAGGGGAAAAAACTTTCGTTGCACGTCATTACTCAGTAACACCACTTGGACCACGTTCTGGTCTTATCCAATGGGTTGAAGGTGCCACACCTCTTTTTTCTTTATATCGAAGATGGCAGCAACGTGAAGCAGCAAACACTGCACTTGTTAAGACACAGGTATTTTATAGATACTATTATTACTATCCTTTTAATTCACAATTTTTTATTACAATATTTTTGTAATTTTTTTCTTTCTTTGAAAGAGTGACAAGCAATCAAACACTTCCATTGCGCCCATAGTAATGCGACCAACAGATTTGTTTTTCAATAAAATTACACCGTTGTTTGAAGAGAAGGTAAGCTATTGAGTATTTCTTGATAATTTTGGGCTACAGTTAAATCCGTTCGTTATATTATACTTCATGTAAATTAAAATCTTCACTTAGATTTCAGATTCATATGCCAGGCCAGAGTATTTGTTAAATTTTAGCTAATGTCGATCACTTGGGTTAGTGCGGTACAGATAACCGTTACTGTACAAGACAACATTAACAATGGAAGGGTTACAATCTAGTTGTATATAATTTATCAAAAAGGTTCTTTCGTATTAATGGCATTTCTATGTATTTATTTGGTTTAATTAGTTGTTATTTTTATTATTGTTATTATTAGGGTATTAACATTAGTAGTAGTAGGAAAGAATGGCCTCTTGCACTGATGCGAAAAACTTTGTTGGATTTATCAAATGAAACGCCTGGAGATCTTTTAAGCAGGTATGCAAATCTATCCTAAGTAAGTCCATTATTAACCTCGGTTTCGCGTAAAGTTTTATTGTAATCTCCCTCTCCCTTTATTTTATGAAGAGAGTTTTGGACATCAAGTATCAATGCTGCAAGTTGGTGGAAAATAACTCAAACATACACATGTAGTGTAGCTGTTATGTCAATCATTGGTTACATCATTGGTCTTGGTGATCGACATCTTGACAATATCCTTGTTGATTTAACCAGTGGCGAGGTAAAATGCTTTCTTTTTTATATGAACCTAATTAAGAAAAACGCTGTTTTGAACTACCCTTATTACATAAGCTATGTTTTTTTAGTTCTATCATGTAGTTTAACTGCATGTTGTTTTTGTTATAAAACATTTTCCTCTGTACTAAATTGATTTAGTAGTCTAATATGATATTAATACATCATATTATGTTTTTATCAATTTAGGTGGTTCATATCGATTATAATGTTTGTTTTGAAAAAGGTAAATTATTGCGTGTACCTGAAAGAGTAGCTTTTAGAATGACACAAAACATGCAAACGGCGCTTGGAGTTACTGGAGTTGAGGTAAATAATTTTGATATTGTTATGACAAGTTACCTAAAGATTTTATTTCTCTTCGGCAGAATAGATCTTTTGATATTACAGTATACTCTCGTTAAGTGAGACACTTATTACTTTACGAATTTCCTTGTGAGTAGGATTTTGACAAAAAGGATGAATTTGTCCCAGTTATAATTTTAGAATAATTTGGATTAAAAAAGTTACTGTACACAATATGCACAAGTACACAAATAAGAAACAATAATACGATAAAGTGTCTAAACCTTTGTTTACAATCAATGCAAGATTGAAAAGAAATTCTATATTCATTTTAAGTCTTTACATAAGCGAAATTTTTACTTCAAGGAACCGAGAAAAAGAGTATTACATAATGAATGTCCTACTTATCCGGGGTCTTAATAGTTAAGTTAATTTTTTGCTAGAATAGGGTAAGAAAGTTCAAGGGACCGTACAAATAAACTGGTGTCCAACTTATTCGGTGTATCACTTAAACGAGAGTAGCTACTGCATTAAACTATGCTACTGTTATTATTAGGGTGTGTTTCGTGCATCATGTGAATCAGTGATGTCAACATTACGTCAAGGAAGAGAAACACTTCTCACACTGTTAGAAGCATTTGTTTATGATCCTTTGGTAGACTGGACGACAGCAAATGATGGAGCTTTTGCTGGTGCATTTTATGGAGGAGGTGCTGGTATAGATGAAGGAAATAAATTCGATCGGAAAGAAATAGAGCGTGGTATCACAAGGACACTCTTATCTACACGTGTTGCTGAAATGCAAGTGGCGTGGACTTCTAATAAGTATGTATATTTAATGTATTATAATACTAATAATGATACTGATTATGGATATATATATATATATATTAATTCTGTCATGTTTATACTTTAACCAATGATTGGACTGTTGCTTGTTTCAGAGGGGATTTGACTAATTCGATGAATCAGTTGCGACTGTTTTTCGAAGAGTATTGTAAAGCAGTAAACAGTCAATATTATGCACATGAAGAAATCAATGTTTTTAAACATCAAATCACATTGTTGAAGTCAGCCCTTGTGAATTTGGACCATCCTCTTCATACTTTACAATCAAGGTATAATTTATTTAATTAACCGGCATTTTCATGCTGATTGTGCGCATTGTATGATATTATAACCTACAACTTTCGTTAGGTAGTTTAACCGTAATCGTTTGTTATTATTATCATTACTAGTGAAATATGTATATAACTTATGCTCAACTTTGTGAGAGTAACTTTTTAAATTTGTTATTTTATTTCTTTACTATTAGATACGATAAGCAGGCAAAGTTATTGGATGATTTCAAACATTGGAAGCATAAATTAGAAGAAAAACTAGGGGAATCAGAACAATTATTGCTTAATTTTAGGGTAATAAAAGTAACTTTCGTACTAGCTTATGTTCGGATTATTTTGCGTTGTCGTTGCACAAGTATTTCACATTTGTAATTTTTTCTAAACAGGAATCCTTTTTAAAAGTGCAAGGAAGTCACATTGCAAGTTTATACACTGAGGTGTGCAAATTAGCAGAAGTTGGTTCACCAAGTTATGGTCCAGCAGTAAAGTTCTTAAAGAGTGCTGGTCAATCGAATGTTGTAAAACAATGCGAACTGATCGAGAACGAGCTATCTACTGTTTTAAATCAACGCAGAGGAGCATTAAGAAGTTGTTTGGAAGCTGTATTAACCTACTCATCTATTGTCAACCAGGTTAGTATTATTATAATTAATATGATCAATTAAACACAGTTGGTGTTTTCTAAAGCTTATTAAAGTGGACTCCCTTATTGTCGAACATGATTTGAACTTTGTTTACATTGTGAAATTCTTCTTTTAACGCATAGCGAGAAAACCACCAGTGAAAAGATTTTGTTAAAACCTTTATTTTATCTTAAACGATTATACAAGCATATTATTTATCGTTTTTCCATAATTTCAGTTTTCATTGGAATATACAAATCATCCATCGTTGTGTGTGTGGGTTCCATTACTAAACAAACTTATGTTGGAACCAACATCAGTCAATTGTGCTGAAACACTTAAACAATCACAATCAATCATGGAAACAAAATCAACATTGCGCAAAGATTTAGAACCTCTCGTTGTGACTTTAGAAAACAAATTGGATCATTACTTTAACGAACAAAATGGAAAACTTGTCAAGGTAACAACTCCTTTAGATAATTATTGTTTAAGAAATTACTCAAAAGCTATACCTTTTTTTGAATCCATTCGATTATAGGTCTCTTTGTAATTTAGGTGGGGGAATCTGTTTTATAATATAATTTGGCTATATATGTTACCATGTTTTAGCTTTATGAAAGACGTAACACCGAACCATCTGAACTTTCTACTTTATCTGGGCCAGTTACAGAAACTTGGAATGCCTTGAGGAAGTTTGTAGGTGATGCCGGTGGACCAGGGGCTATTAGTTTAGCATGCGTTACTGTCACTGCTTTGACTACTTTGAACAAACGACAATTGATCATGGAAAATGCAGCTTCAGGTTTTTCTTAGATACATGTTCAAATAAAACACATTTTGCATATTTTCTAGTAACCACTTAATGATCCTATGTATGGGTTTACAAACAACTGTTATTTCATTTCAGTTGCAAGTGAACGATTGATGCATTTAACTTCAAGAGATGGCGACTGGTTTTTGGATGAACTATGTACAATGTGTGGGAACATTTCACAACTTCTTTCTGTCCTTAAAAACAATCCTTTGCGTCCCCAATTAACTTCAAAAAATAATCAATCAGCAGATTGTCTCGAGAATATCAATATCGGTATGCAGGTTGTATTTTCGGCAGTAAAAACTTACACCAGTCTTCAAGAGCTTATGTCAAACTTTCGAACCATTATTGCTCCTGAGGCTGCTAACAGTTTTTTGAAGAACAATCTATCTGTAATTTACGTTGCAGAGACGATTAAAAACCTTGTTGAAAATATCCCCATGTCATTGAAACAGCTTAATGAAGCGTTTGAAAAGGGAATCAAGAACAAGACAGAAGTTGCTGGTGATGTCATTGATATAACAAACGTATTGAAAGAAAATATTGACCGTCTCATTGAACCAGAGAGAGATGAACTCGACGATGAATCAAGTGGTATTCCTTTTACATATATACCATACAACCTTGTCCCTAAGAATTTGAAGAAAATGTTATTTTTGAATACTTTATGTTTGGTTTGGGTTGATAAATAGTTCATTTAAATCCTTGAGAGTTATCTTTTTTTTCTAAATGCGGTAATTGAAATGCAAATGCAAATCATTTTATGTTGTGTTGTTTTTTTATTTACAGGCGAGAACCCGATAATGAACGCAGGTCAAATGTTGTTAGCAGGTTTTACTGGATTATTCACAAAGGTTGAAGGAGAATTATTGATGTTATACGACAATTTTAAAAGATTGAAATCTAATGATGGTTTTGATTTTATTGATTTGCAACAAGAACAAAAAAATCTCAAAGTAAATCACATAATTATCACCTTAAAATAAATGTTTTATCGTAAAGATATACTAATTTATATAGTCTTTGGGATTTCCGTTTTCGGAATCAGTTTAATTTATTTTTGTAAATTTCTTTGTGTATTATGTGTTTTTTTGTACTATTATCATATTCATTTGTAGTAATTAATAAATTAATAATTTGTCTGAGCCTTCTTATTCACGATTCACAGGTATTCGATTTTCTAATTTATACAGCTTGCTCAGATTAATTTCTCATGGATTTATATACGTTAATGCCTTCCAAAATTTGCAAAAATATTTTTACATATATTAATTTATCTTGGATTGTACATTAAACATGACTTTGATCTAATGCAAAATAATAATTTGTGTTTAGATGAGCAAATCGATGTGTAATTCAATAAACAACAACTGGCAAAATGTATTCTTTATTAAGAAACTGATTGCTATACATGGTTTCTTTGATGCTTGTTTACAACAATCAAGTGAGATGTTATTCTTATTTGGTAGTTTACTATTAATATTACATTTGTAGTTTGTGCAATAAGATGATATCATGATTGTATAACATTTATTTAGATGCAACTCGTGAAATCGACACATCCATTCATACATTGAATGCAGTTAGTGATGAAGAAATGAAAACCACATCGACTCATTTCTCTAATATCATGTGTGTTTTCAATGAAGAACTTCTTTCTCTGTCTGTAAAGCAATTTATTGCTGATGGTGTACAAAGTTTCTTAATTGGCATTCCCTCAAGGAGCGTAAGCACCTTACTTACCAGTTATGTCACTCTACTTGCTCCAAGTGTCATTAAAGAAAACAAGAAAGGTGTTCCATCCATGGATGATTTGTGTAAAAAGGTATTTACCATTCAGTAGAGGATAAAAAATACAAAATAATAATAATAATAATAATAATGATAAATTGTTAAGTCACTTATTGAATATAGTTTAATTAATGACTATATTTCTATTTTCTAGCTTGTCGATACAAACTTGAAATTCAGTTCATTCTCACATCAACATTTATCTCAAGCAAGTTTACTTATTAATGCACATGATGTCGCTTGGCGCAAACATGATGTAGCTAGGTATATGTTGCAACACATTTTCTCCAATTTCTTGAGAATACTGTATTTATATTGTATATAATTTTATATTGTTGCTCTTTTTTTAGACGCTTAGATGCTTCTATTGCTGCACAAAAGGAGATCGTACAGCGTGCACAAAGACAATTAGTTAGATTTCAGGTAATTCTTGACTTTCGAAATTTCATTTATTGATATTATAGGAATAAAAAAATGAGGAAAAAATTATCTAAGATTCATTTGAAATTAAAGTTAACTTTAATCTATATATTATGTTTAGTGGTTGCATGGTGATATATGTAGTAACATTGTGAAGAAAAGAAATCAATCATTATCAAATCCAACCAAAGCATCTGTCATCAGTGACATCAAGAAGGTGTGTATAACCAAATTCTCGCTTCTAAAACTCATAAACTAATAACGATTACGTTATTTTCTAAGATGATATTGAGTATCGTTCTAACCTGTTAGATAATGTTAAAAACTAATCATCTCAGCTGTGTTTTTATCAAAAGTATTTTTTAATGTAGTCACAAATGATGTAGAAAAATATCCGTTTTTAGAATCTTTTACCTTCATTTATCTTTCTAGAAAATGCAAGCTATAAACCAAGTTGAACAAGGAATGCCTGCTTTAATGGATAAGTATACCCAACTTCAATCAAGTATAGAACAGCGTTTAAAATGGGCTAGTGGTGCAAACCCAGCTCTTAACAGTGTTATGGATAATTTTGATCATGCAGTCAACGAGAAGAAAACAAGACTCATGGTTTGTTTTTTTTCATTGTATTTTCCTGATTATTATACTTGATATTATTTGTTCTTGCAATATTAGGTTATGTAACTGTTTAGATATTTTTAACATTTTATCTTTATTTTAATTTTTGAGATTTATTCATTTTAGAATGAAAGTAGTCTTACGCCAGAAGTGTTGGGATTATCAAATGCAATTGTTCAGTTTGAAACTTTCCGAATGAACAACAAAGATACAGCAGTATTTGATCAAAATGTAATGAGTATTCTTAAAAGGTAATGAAAAATTCATTGTAGCAACCCTGGAAACTGTTTTAATGATCATCTTTCTATTAAAGCTTTGTAAGTATATAAATGTTTCCACACTTCTTGTTTAGGTGTAGGGAAACAAGTGAAGTATTTGAATCATGTATGGGTGATTGGGGTGATGTCGAACAACTTATGAATCGTTTACAGGTATGTATGTTCTTGTCGTCATGTAAGATTATTTCTAGATTTTTTGGTGTTCTTTGTTTATCATGTTTATTATTTGTTCAAACTAGAATTGTACCATAAAGAACCTATTACATCTACACTGCAATGTAAATGTATCTGGATATAATAAAAGAAGGTTCCTCCGTAGCAAATCTGACTCATCCAATCATACATGTTTTGATAAAATTGATTAGATTTTCAATTTGTATGTTTTGTGTTTGTGGTTTACGTTTTGCACATTTCTTTATCTTGTACCTTTTCGTTATGCTCGCTTTTATTCTGTGTTTTAAATATTTTCCAATGTATTTTCTATTTCGTCTGATATATAGTTTTTTTGGACATCAGTGTTAGCTTTATTGTTTCGAAAATAACCACTTGTGAGAATCGAATCTTCATTTGTTATTTTATAGGAGTCAAACGTGTACTTTTATTATTGTTTTATAATAATTTTTCTTGACAATTTTTTAGCTTCTGTATTTTTTTATGTGCCTTGGCATTTAGATTACCGTACCTCCATTAGAACCAATTACAGTGGAATGGATGAAAGCTCGATTGGAGACCGTAGAAAATAAAAGCAAAGCCATCCAAACTAGTGAACCATCTGTTAAAGGACTTATTCAAATTGAAAAGGTATCTCCTGTGGTTTATTGCGTTACATTAAAAGTACTATAGTTGTTTATTTTCATAACTTTTATTATTTTGTTTTTAGGATAATTTAAAAGCTCAAGTATCGACGGTTAAAAATTGTTTTACTGCACATCATGCACTTGTCGGCGAAGTGAAGACCATGCTCAAAACTCTTGCAAAGGTATTATTATTATCTATTATTACCTAGATGCCATAATAATAAGAGCACACTGTAATCTGATTGGCTAATTTGCCAGTTATTATTATGCGATAGTACCCGCTAAAAATCGTAGCATAAATTCAAAACAAATCCGAGGCCTGGGGAAAATGCTTTGATTATTCAAACCTTTTATAATTAGTTAAACATTATATATAAAATACTACGTTTTGACTGTTATTTTTTGACTGTTGATTTTACATTATAACTGCTTGTTAGATTTTCCATTCCAGCTCGATCAAAATAAAGTTATAATCACAATTTCAAAACTTACCAAACAATCCAAAAATGCATAGTGCTCTGATTTACTTCAGTGTTAATATCTCTTATCCAATATTAATAAATAAAAACACTGCAAAACTTCGGTTGATTGCTTTACCTCATCTATACATTATAATTGATCACTACTAAATTTGAATGGTTTTTATAAAACAAAATAAAACAAAAAACTGTTGGGCATTCGAATTTGTGTTCCATTCTTTCCTTGGTAACGTTAAAGTATTTAGGAAAAGCTCTACCTGACCCAAATATAACGAAATTAAAAATATGTTATTGTTTTAATCTGTTTATTTTTCTTTTGAATGGTTAAATCAGGTAATAAAAGGGCTTGCAAGTTCGATCTTTAGTTTTATTATCCTGTTAGTATTCTTAATTCATTCAATTTCGATAGGATTAGTCGTAGTATAGTTTATTTTATCATGTTGCAAAACACTTGTAATCATTCATTAGCCCACGACTAAGCAATGTATGGGCAAATTATTTCTCTTGTAATTGATTTCTTTCAAAAGAGCATGTCGAATAAGATCATTTTCAGATTTTAAGCTCATTCTAAAAACGTTCTTACTGCCGGAGACCACTTTTAGTTTCCACTATATTCTTGTTTACTGATTCTTAGACCAATTTTTGCAAATTTAAATAATATACTCAGTGTGCATAAGCTATTACAGTAGACATGAATTTGTTACATTAGGATGAAGAAGCACCAGAATGTATGAATGTGCGAAAATTTATTCAATCACACAACAAATGCTCTGAAGATTCATCCATTGTTCTCAAAAAGATTTTGGCTGGTAATCTTCAATTTGTTAACTTCTTATATAAGCATGTGTAAATTGTTTAAGGATAGTTAATACTCCACATAATTTGCGACACTCTGTGTTTATCTTGTTATTTTGTAAACCAAATTAACATCATCAATACAAGTTTTAACATACATAAACCTTTTAAGATGTTAATTTAGTGTATAAATAATTAAAATGAAAGCCTTCGTTTTCGTTTTCAACTTTTAGTGGAGCGCCGGAAGAACATACTTTTTCAAACTAACCTTAAAGAGAGAATTTATAGAACTTTCAGAAAATATATATTTTTATAATAATGTATTAAAGAAAAACTGAAATTATGATAGGGATCATCAATAATGGCATGTACTTCAGTTAATTGTACTTTACGTTTTTTTTTAGTTTGTAGTACAAATCGTGTAGAAGTGAATGATGATACACCTCCATACATCAGTGAAGATGATACACATAATGTCATTGCACTTATGGATGACCTCGAACAAAGCATAACTATGTAAGGGGTTAAACTTGGTTCTCATTTTGGGCTGATAAAAAACTAATTGTAGTGTATTGTGTACTGTGGTATAAGAGAAAGCTCTTCATGCCCACAATGTTTAACTCATCGTTATCCCATAATAAGAACCAAACTTTACATATTAGTAAAGTCAAGACTTATTTTAATTATTATCCTAATTCTATCCTCATCGTTTTTACATTTATGAAGTTTACATGATCATTTATTGGAGTTTGGAGTATCATCGATGGAAATTACAACACCTTCAAATTCCAACACTGATGCAACAAATACATCTGGAGATAAAACAACCGATGAGTATGTCTCATTTGCTACTGGTAAGTATCATTCTTCTTATGTGGACCTTGTAAAGAAATATGAATTTCATTAGATTTCATGTTTTTGTTGATAGTTATGTGTTTTTATTATTATTATTATTATTATTATTATTATTATTATTATTATTATTATTATTATTATTATTATTATTATTAT
>JAUEKX010408867.1:2071-14561 GCA_031834005.1 Dendronotus venustus
TCCAAAGTGTAAACATAGATATAAGAGCAGTATTACCGTTTTTGTTTGTGTATGCATATCAGATCAGTTGGATAAAGAAAAAACCCTCATATTTCAGCAGACTGAAAAATGAAGGCGAAAGGAAATATTACTGTTGTGTTTTTTAACAAAATCAGATTTATCACTCCCAAATGTGTCTATATATGGCGAACAAAAACCATACTCACCAAAATAAAATAATAAATCTTTTTCATTTCCTCGTGTTCCGTTTGTAGGTATTAGCTTACCTATTTAGAACCATTTATATTTTCAAATTGACAAACATAATTTGTGTTAATGAAGTATCGCGGAAAGGCAAAATACAACTACAGAACTCCGGAAAATTGACCAATAAGACTATCATACATGTTCTGGAAAACTTTTTAGAAATTTGGCACGAAACACTTAAGCTGCCACATAGAGAATATAAATTAGGCATTTACATTCACAAGTTGGTGCAAACAAATATGCTGGTAAAAACGACCTGGTAAGCAAAAAAAAAGCAAAAAAAATAAATGAAACGACAACAAAAGAGAACGTCCAGTTCAAATAATCACCATCTTTAAAATTATCTGGACTAACTGAAGCTTACCAAAAAGTTACTAAACCAGATACAGAATTAGAAGGTTAGCAACATCTACGTAGGAGAATAAAAAGACATTACACGCATAGTGTTTCTCAGTTATATTTACCTTTTTTACTCTCCTACACATGTGGTTCTAGATCCGCCTTTGCAGTATAACCAATTGTTATTTCAGATAATAGTTAAAAGTTTATATGAGCCCTTGACACGATTCATCAACGAGAAGCGAATTAAATATTTTTGATATAGGAAGACTTGATCTTTAATCGAAATCTTTAATGTTTACAACTTAAAATTTGATCTTAAAGAGCTTTAGCTTTCCATGCACTAGACTCGTAGGCGTCGTTGTCTTTTTTAATGTAGGTAGGTTTTCTTTCTTTCTTTTGTTATTTCATATTACGTCACTTCATGAATACAGTATTGTAGAAGAAAAAAGATGAACTGCTAGTTCTTACTTAGTTGCTAACTTCTATGACGTACTCCTTTCTAATGATCATCAAATATAGTTCGACAAACATTCTTAATTCCTTTGCCATTTAAAAGTGATTTATAAGGTTTTTAATACAATATGAAAGTAACTGATTTTCGTATTCAGAAGATGGTATTGGACCAAAGAGGACATTGTCAGGAAATATTAAAGGATCAGAATCAATAAAGTCCCTGTTACAAGAAGAAAGAGAAGAGATTTTGCAGAAAATTATTATGACAGTTGACTCTCACATGAATGGAAACCTAATTAGACTGTTGTCTGTTCAAAACGTTGAAACGACGTCAAAAAAATGTTGTTTTAAAATCGTGTGCACTAACTAATTACCATATATTCACTTGGTCGTTCTGAAATACATTCTTGTAATAGAATGATAATACGCCATGGTGACCACATAATTGTCTTTTCTAAATTCAATTACTTTCAAAGACAAAATACAAATTTGAAGGAATTCGAAGGACTTTTCAGGACTTTTCATTGTTGAGGAAATGAAAAAATTTAATAGCGACAGCTAAAAAACGGCGTAATTCTTTTTCAACGTTTAATATGCAGTAACGCCGATTAAGTTTCGTTTAAGTTAAAAATACTATTTAAAGGTACAATTTTTGCGATTTTTAGGCACTTTCGCGAAAAATACAACCAAATAAATGACACGTTTATGCAACTTTTATTACTATGTGTTTTAAAAAAAGGGGAAATTTTGTTTGGAAATAATATACTATTATTGATTGCCAGTAAATAGAAGATCTGTTAGTGGATATTCGCTGAATTATATGCGTCATACTTACATTACATCCACCATACATTTGTTTTAGTTAAAAGAAAATACAAAGTAAATAAATTATAGAATTGCTTTTCCTTTTAGAAAATATATTAATATGCGTCTCCCATTTATTTCGTAAAAATAACTTGTTATATTGATATATTGATAATGTTGGGTGGGTAGAATTATTTTTCTTTGAGAAATAAAAAATATGCGGGTAAGAAAATTCGCGCGATACCATCGATCGATATTCATAATGCATTCACCACAGGTTTTACACTTCCCAATTTCAAAATTCTTTTTTTTTACAAAAATAAAACATAATTTAAAGAAATAAGAAACTAGAAAGTATTGATATTATAAGCAATATCAAGACACGAGTATCAAGAATAAAATAACAAATACTTCTTTTCCAAAAAAAGGATACCTGAAAAGTAGGTATTACCTGATATTTACACCACTAACTAAGAAGTATATAAGTAAAAAATTAGGCCAATATTTGGGGAAACCAATTAGCTAGAGGATAAGTAGAACAAAAGGGAAGAGAGATATCCATTTGAGGTAAAATGGCGCGATTGTAACATCAAAATGATATTGCAATATAATGAAACATGTATAAATTACTTACACTTTTGTTTTTTTTTATTGACAGTTTAATAAAGAAAATAAAAAGTAGCATTCACCACCTCCCTCATGACAGTTTTCAAGTTTAATAGATAAATCTATAAACACATGTAGAAAAAAAATCAAGCTCCGAACACAAATAAGACAAGACAGCATCAAGAATAAAGAGTTTAGCAATTTATTTTAACATTTCAAACATGAGTATAAAGAGTAATTCATGTTTCAAAAGCAAGCAAATCAAAAAGCCAGCCAAACCAAGACACAATTACAAGAGTCCCACAAGAAACAAAGGTTTTATTTGTCTGCCTAACAAAAACTCTGCTGTAACATCTTGAATAACGAAGCAATCCAAAACCTAGCTGCATTACTATACCCATGTATTATATATTCATATTGTTGTGATTTTCGTGATAATTTTTCTTGGCTCAATTAACTAAATTTTTCTCTCCTACATCTGGCGTATGACGTCAGAAAGAGCGCTATCTTTAAAAACAGCAAGTGATGTTGCAAGTAGTATGCCTGCACTTGAAATTGATCAAGCTATAAACAAAAGTACAATTCTAATCGAAAAAATCTACAGAATTAAATCCATATCTAATTAAAACGATTAAAATGATGGAATATCAAACAAATATCATCCTATTAAAAAGGAGTGACAAATCAATTAGATCGAACTTATTTCTTTTATTGAATATTGCACGCTAATACCAAAACTCCTAATATAACCTTTTTTGTTATCGATGTTCTAATAAAAAAAGGTTATTACAATTCACTGCCCTAATGTAAGCGTCATACCTGTTATGACGCCCATTAGAGACAAGAAATGATGTCTCAAATTGGACCATTATTGCAGGTCCTGAGCGCATTAATGATCCCATATGGCCCTTAACGTAGATTATGTATACGATGTCATGAGAAATTCATTCCAATGAGAAACAAACTCGAAAACATTTGGAAACATTTGGAAAGTATCACCACAAACTACACATCCCGAATTAAAGAAACCAAATCACATGCTCCACAAGTTTAGTGACCACTAAAAGGTCAGGAGAGAGACTTTATCTTTCAAAATATGACGGTTATTTTTAAGATTGCAACAATTCTATTAACTAACAACTAAACCGACACTCCCCTCCCCTTCCATCCTAACACAATTCATAAAATGCCAGAACAAAACGTTTCAGTTTGCTTTTACAAACTCCTCCCCTTTCTTCGATTCCAAATGCACCATTAATCAATAAACAAACTCTTCAAAGATCCACATAAATATGTAAACAAAAGTGTTTCTCATGAAAGCAGTACCATTTTATGGTTACATAATTTAATGTTGTCATTACATTACATTACAATTAACTATATTGTATTAAACAAGTGTGTCAACATAACCAGTAAATATATATACACATTCATTTGCACATAGATTATCAATAGTTTAAAATCACTAACTGCATATTAAAACAAAATCGACACTGATTTTCTCACTCGAATTTTGCAACTGTTACATGAACAAATCACGATGTTATTAAAAATAAATGATAGATACCAGATAATCCTACACAAAATCAAACAAACTGGATGCTATTTTCTTTTGAAAGGACTTCAATGTCCTCCTCCACATTTTTTGAACATATGACATTGAAAAAACCTTTTTTTTTCGTAATCACCTCAGGAATGTATTTCTTATAGACATTCCAATCCAAGTGCTGAAATGTGAGACTAATATGTGACGTGACTTCATTCTTTCTTTGGATTTGGTACGATTAGAGACAGTCTGGAGAATTTGGGACGAAAGTCTTGAAATTTCAGTTATCATCAAAATGCTTGGAATGTGAAGTTGAAACTCAAGTAGAAAGAGAGATACAGAGAGAAGTAATGATATGGAGAATGTCAAAAGACAAATATGTATGCACATGCTGCAAGTGCGGTGTGGAAAGATTATATTTGAGGAATGGATTCACCAAATTGTCATTCAAATTAAAAAGGGAAAACTACAGTAATACCACCCTACTCTACTAGGTTTATGTTTTTAAATTATAAACCTTTTTGTAAAGGTAAAGTCAAAGGTGACGCACATTAGAGGAAAATGTGTTATTTGGGAGAGCGAAGAACAAAAACGTGAACTTGAAAAACAAAAGAAACATAAGTCCAAGGTTCCACAAAAAGATTTCCCAATCACGACAAACCACACCTGTTCAGTTACAAATGAAGACAAATGAATCGTAATATATCCATATCCTACTTCGATAATGAAATCATCGTGTAAGACTTCTTTTCTAATCATGATAAAAACCAGTAGCATTGCAAACAATATAAAAAATATTTTGTCTGATAACTCAAAAGCCGATTATAATTCATTCTGTTCAAGGCAATGATACCTAGCTTCTTCTGCTAATTACTCAAATTGTGTTGTTGATTCTATTCTAATGTTCCTATGTTCTTATTCCTTAACTCTCTCTTTAACAGCATAATAAACTTTTGAGAAATTCATACAATAAGATGACGTCATAATAAGTTCACACATACCGGTTTGACTATTTATGTTGTTGCAGAAATTTTCTTTCAGATTTTATCCATAATGTATACAGTAAATAACTACTATGTATATATGTATATATACGTTCATAAAATATGAAAGAAGATTTTTTATTTTTTTATGTAATAAAACTCAGACAGATTTTATAAACAAATATTTACGAATTAAAACGTTCAAGTCGTTATAACATAAAACAAAACAAATAAATTGCAAGGAAATAATTAGGAAATATAAAATAAATATATAAAATGAAAGAACTGAACAACAACAAACACATAAGAGGACAACGACGAGTTAACCAAAGAACCACAAAAAGAGTTTTTGCTCTTACCAATTGGCTTATTTATTGTTGTGCCTAACAAAATTCGTTTTTTAACAAACAAGCATCAGACTGTTGTTAGCTGATTTGTTTTCACATACAATCTGTTAAGACATAAAGATACCGCAACTATGAAGAGAAATAAAAAAGTCAGTATAAAGAACTCATAAATGACGTCAATAAATTAAGTGTCCAATCAAGCAATGGCATCACACACTAATTCCTTGTTGTTTACCTGTGGACAAACATAAATTGTAATTATAAAGCACATACAAAGCACTTCTACATTATTTTAATTAAATATAATCAGTATATAATCATATACTGTTACCGATGAATTTAAATCAACTAGCTAACATTTGGCCCCAGTTGTTTAACTGATTGTAAAGTCTTCAGTACTAAAAACTGTTGATGATGTCTTGTTGCACCAAAGAAAACGAAAGAAGTGGAAAAAGGTTCTGTGTGTTTGCTAATTATAAGTTGCTTTGAAACTGGTTGGTTATAAAATTTATGATTTCTAACAAACTACAGGTTTTGACAGAAAAGTTTAGCATGTCAGGTAAAAATAAAAACGAAATTAGAGATCTCGTTGAAAACAAGAAAAAGCTTGTCACCAAAAAAATACCTAGTCATATCATATTCTATAAATAACAACAAAATGAGTAAAATACGATTTTCCAACCAAAGGGGATAATTTCCAATTATCAAATAAAAGAAATGTGCCTGATGACATAATTCTACATTCCAATTTCCAAGAAAGGTCTTGTAATGAAAGCTTGAACTTCCAACTCTTGTACAACAAAACCATTAAAAAAAGCTTACGGTTTTCCTTCATAAAATAAATCATATTTCCTCCCCATAATGAACAAACCGTTGACAACCAAACTACATAAAATTCAGTAATTTTTCTCTTTCGACAAACATTTCCTTCCAATCGTTTTGTTAATTTTGTATTCAGTCCTTTCCTTCTGCGTTATTACATACAAGGAAAGTATGTTTATACAATTTGGAGAATTTGTCAAGATGATACAAAATATAAAATGTCCTGTCTCTATCATAACACCTTTTTTACAGTAATAATCGGATGCAACAAAGACAGGTTTAGGAACTAAACCTGAACCTAAGAAGGATAAATAATAAATCCTAAATTAGCAAGTTCTCGAGTTCTCTTTGACTCCATTTGCATGTAAACCAACTTGCTTTGACGGGTCTAGACGTAGTCAACACCAAACAAAAAATTTCAACGTCGGGGAAATTTTCTACTAAAAAAAAGGGGATAATTTTAACGAAATTTGGGTATTCTGACTCAACCTTTACAATAAATAAAAAAAAGAAAGAAGTCAAAAGAAAACTTAATACCATAACTATAACGAGGAGGACTTCAGAATCAGATCCAAAACAATGGAAAGTTTTCGAGCCACATAAATGACATAAAGTTTTGTTTGTTTGGCACTGCATACGCTTTATTTAAAAGGCTCATCATGAAACTGCAATGTTGATTTCTTCTTTGTTTTTTTTTTTATATTTCTAATTTTGAATTTTTAGAATCTGACATATGAATGGGACGGATATAGCTACGTTTTTTTTATTATAAGAACGATGAGATTGAAGAAAGTTTTTCGGTGTTCTTAACATTTTCTATTCGAATACTATAAAGGTTCTTAAGATGTTCTTAATTGTTTACTTTCAAAGTCTGTTATCTCTTTACGAGGATAAATCTAGTAACTTAACTGACATTTCCAATATAGATGGAGTTGAAAGGATTTTAGTGTAGATATTTTTATTGTCATTTTGATAGTATTTGCTGTAAATATTCTTCTGTTTGGATTCGTCTTTTAACTTGGTTCTCATTTTCAAAGAAAAAGTTTAACAAAGCCTTGTAATGTTCTTAACATGTTCTAAACTTTTTACCACTCGAAGCTTGTTCTTATATACTTTGTTCTTATAAAAAGAAAAAAGCGCAGTTCTCTAAATATAATATAGTAGCTTTGCACTTCTCTTCTTCTTCTTCACTTCTCTGGTTATAATATCATGATCTTCACTTGGAAAATAACAACTAAAAACAAATACAATTCTCACTTTGAGTCGACAAAATTTGAAGCTTTTTTCATCCAAAATTGTTACGTATCTCTCTACATAGATGAGAAATAGAAGTAAATGTAAGAGGAAACAAAAGCACAATAAAGGCCTTTTTTGTACAACTTACTTTAAAGTACTAAAGATCTGACAACAACAAATTTAAATAGCCTAGTGTATGTTATGGAAAGATATTATTTTAAATGTTTTAACATACAAAGTTTTTAATTTACAATTCAATTATTGTATGATTATCCCCCCCCCATAAATTATATAAGCAAGCTCGATATTTTTTATTCAAAATTATATATTAATTTAGTGGAAGAACATTATCACGAAAGGTAGAAGCAGACTGAAGCATTATAACATCATCATCATAAACATATGTTATTGCTATAAATAAAGTACCAATACAATGTCAACACCATCAACTGACCACCATCATTTCAACTCGTACAGAATGTAAAGGAGTTAGAGTTAGGATGATGGAAAAAATAAACTTCTCTTAATCAATCAGTCAAATTCATTTGTTGTTTTTTGTTTACAATCAAAGAAGCAGGAAATTCCTCCTTCAGGCTTCCTTAGATACTTTTTGTTAATTGGGAAATTGTGGTTAGAAGATTGATAGTTTTTAATGGTCACGTCTAACATTAAATTAGATGACAAGAAATATTCATGGACATATTTAGTGGTACAGTAGATGCATCTCATTCATTACACATTGTTACATTGTTAATCCAGTCAAAACAACTTCAAGAGATGAAACGATTAGAAAGTAAATAACATCACCAAATACTGATAAATTTGATTTCAATTTCGAAACATAAATAAACCGCATACACGAAACGAATTGGATGGACAAACTCGAACATGAAACTACAGATTCGGGGATAGAAATCATAAAGTAAGAAGACACTGGAAACGAAAATAAAAACATAATAGGTGCGGATCAAAGAGTTTTATAACAAGATGAAATCACATCTACCAAAGGTAAGTAACAAGGTAAGTCTATGAGTAAAATATCAGTAGCTAATCATATCGACATTATCCAGTTAATAACATCTTAACCTATTTAATAACAAAAACTTCGTTCAGACATTATAATAAGCAATTCTGGTAATTTCAGACAAACATTTTTTTCTTTCGCTTCTCTAAATTACGATTTCATTTCCGTATTAACACTGATGGAGATCTTGTAAATCAAACACATACCTCTTATTGAATACAACATCTACACAAAATCAATTAGCTAATACATCAACAAACGTAATCTCCTTCGTCCTGAGTCCTATTCAAACGTCCAACAGAAAACGGATCATCCACAATTATCTAGAAATGAAAACAGCCTTAGCTTTTATCAAAAGTAAAATCAAAGTAGCTATATATTTCTGTGTGATGTGACGTTGAAAAGAACTTCAGAAAGGGCGAATATTGGATACAATATAAACAAATCGTAGGCAGGTTACAAGCACCTATCATTTTCGTGTGGCGTTACAAGGATACATAAAGATGAAAGAAAAACTTCTTAGACGTGTACCTACAACGTCATTCGTTCATTCTAAAATTGAAAATAATGCGCGAAAATAATGCGCGAAATTGTTACGTCGTCACCAAGATAAGCATCAGCCTGTACTCCCTATGCGTGAATACAGATTTTTTTATCAAGACTTATTTATAACAGCATTGAGGTTGAGATTTTGTTAAAATTAAGAACATATTAAGTGGTAACTCTGCCTAAAATCCTGGCATAGGCGAAATAAATTTAGAATAAAAATTTATTTTAAAACATTAAAAAATACTAAAAAATATTATACAGCATAGGAACAGCCAGTGCAATTATCCAAATACACGGTTCATGCTGATCAAAAAATCCCCTAATTCTCTAATTTTATAGAAAAAAACATAAAAAAGAACATTCGAGGTTGATAAGAAAAATGGAGCACATATAGCCTAAACAGAAATTTAGATGTTCTTATAAAAAAGCGTGTAGCCTCTACGTGGTTTTATTCGCCACGACGAACTGACTAACAGTATGAAAATAGCCTGCATAGACAGACAGGCAAACAATCCTTTTCCTTTTTTATATAAGATTATTTTAGCTACTTTAAAACCATCTAAAATATATCTAAAAACAACTTGAAATAGAGTAACTCGATCAGAAATTCAAATTCCACTGTTGTGACGAAAAATAGCGAGATTTATTTTTAAACTAATTTGTGTAGAATGTAAGTGCGTACATATTTTACTCACAGTAATAATATTTAGAGAATAAAGGCCGGTTTCCATACAGCTGCATTATCCGCTATAGCGTAAAGAGCTCCCGAGCTATGGCGGATAATGCAGCTGTATGGAAACCGGCCTTGAGATCTCTTATCTTATACGTCAATCTCTTTTGTCAAGCGGAAATTAATAATAACACAAAATATAATACGAGAAATATTTTTTACATCACATGTTGCACTACTTAACACAATCTCAACAAATTCTCTTAAAATATTTAAAGAATGCGAACAGGGTTTTTGAGAACAAAATGAACAGGCGCAGGTTAAAATTTCAACACTTCAAAATTCCCGAGTCCTTCTAGTTTCTGTTTGTCAGAAGCTAAAAGAAGTTGTCATAAATGATGACGTAATCTTTTTATAGTATTGACAAACTTGAACTAAAAGTTTTTGGTTTTTGCGTTTTTTTAAACGGATTCACAAGAAAAGGATTCGTATCATATTGGGATGTGTAGATTTGAAAGACCAACAAACTAAAGTTTACTTTTGCGTAAACAGATTGGTAAAAGGAGAAAATTTGCGTGGTTTTCTTTCTCTTAAAATAGGAACATTATTCTGCTCCCCCAACCATTTTCTACACTTGCTCATCGTCCATCCAACTAAAACACGAGACAATATATCATGCAACTACATTCTATGTTTTTTGGATGACAGCCAACCGTTAGATGCCAGCCAAACATTCCAAAACGAATTTGTGTGTTTATAAGAATGCCTCTTGAAAATATGACGAGGGACAAATATCCTTAGAAATAAAAACGTAAAAAAAAACAACTACTGGGGCTTTTTTTGTCTTTTCGCGGAAGAAAATTTAACGAGATTGTCCAGTGAAAACGGATGTAATCACTCACATCTTAAACGAAAACATTCATATCATGCATCAATACTATGAACAAAGATTTACGTCCCGTGTGAGCAGGGCTTGTATCACTTCTAGACAATTTTTATAACAGCAAGTTGAATGCAATTAATTTTGAATTTTAACTAACTTAAGAGAAGTGTCTGTTTCCACAGAAAGAAACAAAAGATTTGAAACAAATTCGTACCACTTTAATTCGCACACACTTTATTTAGTCATCGCACGATCAAAGTAGTCGTTCAAGGTCTATGTATCAATCTCAACTCATGAATTAATAAAAGAAACTCGCTGCTCAAATCTCGAATTGTTTCATTACGTTTTAAACTAACCACATGTTAGGGACGGTTCACATCGTTTACGTTCAAAAGTTAATTTTGAGGTTTCAGGTAATTTGGTGGTGCAAATCAAATTTTGCTGCTTTACTTGCGGGTTTAAGGATTAGTAATTAGTTTAACACTTTCTGAAAGGTCTGCGACACTTAAAAGGATGTTAAAGGCTCACACTACCCGAACAGAAGCTAGATTGCTTGTGATTGTAACTTCCCAAGAGTACTTTTCGAATCTCTCCTAATATTGACATCAGAAGTTGTAAGGCAATTATCAAGAGCACGATTTCTTATGAACTGGTAAGTAGCTACGTGAATTTAAAAACAAAAGGAATGATAATTTTCGTCAATGGTTCTATATATAGTTAACCTTAAGAGTAAGCAGGAAACATTTATCATTGTCTAAAAGTACGGAACAAATACAAAATTAGCGGTCAGTGTGCACTGGGCTTTTCCTTGTTCTTTAGTTCTTTAGAAATCACAAGACTAATAGAGGAAACGTTTATACAACACGCACTAAAGTAGAAAAAAAAGAGTTCGTTCATGTCATATAGACACAAAGTTCGGGGTGGATTTATTCTTGAAAAGAGTAACAAATGCAAATGATTTGAGTCATTTGACTTTAGGTAAAACTACTTTTATTTATTGTATTAACAAAAAAAAAAGAAAACATAAAAATAATAAAGTTATTCAAAAACTTAAAAATTGTCTCTTTTTCTCTGGCTGAAATTATAATCCTTACAATAAGTTAGCATAAGGGAAGAAATTTTAGCGATTCGTTATCTCTAAAATGATGTATTTTGCGGAAGAAATCTTAGGGATAGAGGGGAGTTTCCCAAATTTTAAGGAATCATTGTTGCGGTTCTGATGCTATAGTTAAAAATATTACTACATTACTTCACAGATTAGCCAAAAAAAAGATAACAAACAAGTCTAATTGAAACATAGCAAAAAGCGTCTTATTTTTCAACAAAAAAATATTTATAAATCATTAATAATATCTAATAATTAGTCATACATTTTAGGCTCAAAACGGACCTTTTTAGTCGTAAAAATTGTCGGTGAAACGGTATTGGTATCGGTAGAACGCTTTTGTAAACAAAGAATAATATCTGGAAAATATCAAAATTAAAAAAAAAAATATGTTCAGATAAAAAGACGGACATTATTTATTAGAAATTATTATTTTCAACTAAAATCGTTAAGTTCAATTTCACAGAAAATATAAAAAAAGTAAAAGAACTATGCCACTAAAACAATGTTGTTAAACTGTTGTGAAGGATTGACTTCACACGTGACTATCACGTGATCAAGAGTTTGGGTGGTAATTAGAACCGTGCATTCCCTTTCTCTTCTTTCAATTAAGTACACGAGTGCCTCATCACTCGTGCCCAATCGATTTAACTCGAGTGAACTCTGTGCAGCAAATGATTGAAGCGCCATGTGGCGTTTCAAATCATTTTTTTTCGGTTTTCTAAAAACAACAAAATAAACCATTCGATTAAAATTTTTTGAACGATATCATATTCTAAGGTTAATTTCCAATATAAAATTTTGTGCACAGATCGGAAATATCGTATCACTGAGCATGCGCAGTGAAATTAAAAATCCCAACGTGCATATAAAC